>JAQIXX010007287.1:0-11051 GCA_034700605.1 Willowsia nigromaculata | reverse complement strand
TCAAATATGATCATTTTAATTCCCGGCGAAGCCGGGGCGTCAAATTTTGATCAATTACTCACACTGGCACTTTTTTTTATCAGTTTACCTGATTTATTACAGATATATATTGAATAATATGATACATGATAATTTAGTCTATTATAGGTTTTTTCGTTTATTTGTCCATTGTAATTTTGTAGGCCATTTATTACAAATGAATTTTCTGGACAATTTCGTACTTTCTTTTTTCTGAAAACATTTCCTGATTCTACACTGATTGCTACAGATGGATATGCATTATTGAAATAGCTTTTTTACAAAAGCAGTTTTTAAATATTTTCGTTATTAGGGCATGTTAAATTTAAATTATAACATTAAAACCCATGTTTTTTACCATTCAACTGCTTAGAGATTATTTTAACTGCATGACATTTTACATAAAACCTCATTTGCACCAGTTATTGTAACACTTCATTAGACAAGCATAACACATATTTGTAAGACAAAATGTCTTATTCCAGATTAATGGCTCCCGAAAACTCCCAATTTTAGCATAAATTTTCCAAGCTTGGAAATGCTCTCAATTTCATTTGAAGCGGATGTTGATTTTGCATTCCTAAACTGCATGTTTGCACAGTCACCTCATTTCGAGTTCTTAAGAATTGAAATAAAAGGAAATACAGAAATTGGCAACGCTGATCAGTGGGACTCTCTTTTTACTGGAATTCCGGTGAACCTGGTGGCCCAAATCACGAAAACTCCAAGAGAAAGAGGAGATGCGCAGCAGTCTCACATTCCAGAAATTAGCAGTAATATTTTCATTCAATTTTCTATCCAACCTTTTTATTCCAAATGAATCATTAATTATTAGCTAACGATTATCAATTTACAGAGCTCCATACCCTTGAGCTTTCTTGGGACTCACTGATTTCTGACCTCGCTTTCCACTTCGGTTTCATGAGAATGCCCAAATTGAAAATGCTTCGCTGCAAAGGAAGTTTTAGGGTGAGTTTTGCTTTTTACAGTGGGATGTCGTTTATTTAAATTTTCTGTGTTTTCTGTATTTCTATGTTGCAGGGATCTCCTGAGATGATTGACGCCTGGAGGAATGGACGACGCAATTGTATGTATTTGTAAATTTGCTTTCAATCTCAACGATAACGACTTTTGACCAAAATACAAAGATAATCACGTAAATAAGAGTAAACTATTGAATTGTAAGCTACATGTTAATTCTTAAAAAGTTGATTAAAGACTTTTTACAAGCATAAGTAATGCTATCATGGCTGCAATTACTTTTTGTCCCTCTTTTTGAAAAGAGTTTTGATGTCCAATCCAAGTTATTGCTCAATTAGTTGTTAATCTGATTGATGTTTATGCTTTCCGAATAAAAGTTTATTACATGTTTAATTGCCTTATGAATTAATGTTGGAAATAAAAAATACTTGTTGAATTAAAATTTTACATTTGGAATAATATGCCATAGTTTTTAGCGTGTGAGTAGAACTATATGTACTAAAGGCAGGTTTATGATGGCTACATAAGCCTGAAAACAGACTGACATTTGGGTTTGAATGTACCCACCGCGAAGAAAAATTCATGCAGTCGTAATTAATCAATTAATACTATATGCCATTTATAAAGCTACTTGCTGAACTAATTGTAAGTAAATGAAATTCAGGGCTTAGATGCCATTTTCAATGTGCATTATTTATTTCACCTCTATATACGATACTACCAACACTTCTTTCCTTAATTAAACTTTGGATAGGGATGGATTTCAAACAAAATAGCAGACTGGTCGAAATCAACTCTAGTAGTAACGTTCCCCCATTTTTCAAGCTCTCCACCGTTATGGAATCAAATTAAAATGAAAATTAGAAATGTATAGAAAATTTACTAATTTGCCTAGTCAATGCTTTTACATAATTCTCAAAATTAGCATGCTCCCTTTTGAAGGGTGCATTCATTTTTATTACTGCAAGCTTAAAAGAAACATTATTCGTCCCATAAGCATTGGTTTTAATACCAAATTTTCTTAAATGCAATCGGCTTTCTATATAATTTAGTATTCCAGCTTTGTCAGCATTATGTTCTGTGGTTAAGTACTTTGAAACGTGCACAGGTACGCAATCTTAAACTACGATCCAATGCTGCTAGTTTTTGTGAAGGAGATATTTAGTGGAATGTGCATCTAAGGAATACCACAAAATTCTTTTAAGGGTCCTGTGCTATTCAGGACAGTATTCTCTCCTGCACAAATATTTTCCCCCATTCGCCCATACTGCTTGTCCCCTTTGCATTCTTTCAAGCTGTCCCATATGAAGCCCAAAATATCCACTTAAGTCTGCATATCCAAATATTTTAAAGGGATTAGTAGTCTCCCACAGTCACTCCCACTGCACGCATTTATAGAAAGGCCTCAAGGAACAGAAATTCACAGTACCTACGTGTATGCATAGAAGTGTTGTTAAGTGGTCGGCTCTAACTGTTTCTTATTTTTCTTTTCATAAATTCATATTATCTATTGTTCTTTTCTTCATGCGGGGATCGTATCTCCTTCGTGTTATACTTTCATGTACTTTTGAGCCCTATTCTCTACAAATTATTTTACTGAACATACTCCTCTTTTGTTCTCATACTTGAACTGGAAAGTTTTTGATGCTCACGGTATTAACAAATTCGCCGTTGGTGTGTTCAGTTCAGTTCATTGTTTCTTTCAATATTGTCAGTGTTAAAGATTTGATGTGAACGTTTTTACATGTGAAATTAATTAAATCTACGAATACAAAGATATTTGAATACTCCGCAATTTCGTTGTGAAAAAAATAGTTTCTCCAAACGCCCGTTATTTCGAAAGAATGAAGAGGAAAAGAAAGCAAACGAAAAAACCGAAGGGGGATGCAGGGTTCTCCACAAGCCGTAAGCCACCGCAACTTGCAAAGATACCAGCAAACCCAACGTCAATTCGCAAAAGTGTGAATGAGTTGACGAGTGAAGTTTTCAATAACGATATGGTAAGAAAAGACTCACTTTCATTTGGTAATTGAATGCCGGGAAAATAAATCATGAATGATACCAGTATTTTATAATCTTTCGTTGATAATAGCTCCGGGAAATGATTCTGGGCCAAGTCATCCAAAACGAAATAAAGGAAGGCCTCTCACGGAATGACTTGCGAGCAGTGCGTCTAGTTGCAAAATCTTGGCTCCAGTATGCGTCCAAATACCTGCTGGAAACTGGACAATCTCTCTACAGACTGAAATTAACACGCGAAAATTCCCTCAGCAACTCTCCCCAGGTTAGACAGAACGGAGGAAAGCTTCTCGATCTGTTCACCAGCTTAATGGAAAGCCCCAATCAATTGGCAACACAAACGCCCCCGATAGCACTTAGAATCAGGCCAGATTTTTTCCGGGATGAGAATCTTCAGAATTTTTCAGATTTCTTGATTCGATATGCGTCTGTATTAGTGGGGCTACACATAGCTTTCCCGAGGAATGGTGGCTCCATGAATCTCTTCTTCAACGGAGTTAACCTCAGTTTCCCTCGCCTACGCAAATTTAAGGTAGCCTTTCCCCCAATGCAGCCACAGTTGGGGAAGGAGGAGGCACGGTCTTGTGCTGGATCCAACTTTATTGCCCTCCCATTCATCCAAGCTATTTTGAACGGAAGCGAGAAAATTAGAGAGCTGCGTTTCCCGTACATAGGGCACCTGGTAAACTACATTCCCCACGACATTCGGTATTTGAGCCTCCCTCTAACGATCACCACACTGGACGTGGAGAGTTTCTACGAGAACTCGCAATTAGAAGCGATTTTAAGTTTTCACCTGCCGTTGGTCCACACATTGACGTTCGGCATCTTTGATAGGCCATATGCACAAGGCCTGCTAACGCAAATTCTTGAAAAGTTTGCATCTTCCCTCCGTCAGCTTCGGGTTCGTGATTCAGGGGATGACCCTTCTCAGCACCCTCCCACCAAGTTTCGATTCCCCCTCATGGAGAAACTGGAGGTGTGTATTTTCCGCACTCGATATGCTGAGATTGAAGAGGGGCATCCTCCACTCCATAATTTGCTTCCAAACTTGAGGAAGTTACACCTGGACAATCAAACGGAGGCTATGTTGAAAAAGTGGACGGAATTTTCGGTCTTTGAAACCGTCCACACCCTCCGCTTGGAATATGTTAAAGGTTCTCCTAGTTTGAACTTCCACTTCCCAGAACTGGAAGTCCTCGAGTTGAAATTTAATGGAGACGTTGATTTTGCATACTTAAATCACACCATCTCGACGATGTCTCAGCTTTTCGACCTAGATATAGTTATAAGTAACGGTGGAGATGTTGGCAATGTCAATGATTGGGACTCTTTGTTCACGGGAATTCCGGTGGGGATGGTGGCCGAGCTCAGAGAAAACCCAAACTTATGGTCAGCCATCAACCAAGAAGAAATTTCTCAGCCTTCCATTCAAAATATGAAGCGTAATGATTGATTAAAAAATACACCAACTGTCGTCTCCTATATTGGGTAATATTTAAACTAAGAGGATTTAATTTACAGGTCTCGAAACCCTAACAGTTCGTTGCCACCCAGGTGTTCAAGGGCGAGGGTCACTGATTTCAGACTTGGCATTTCAATATGGCTTCATGAAAGTGCCCACCTTAAAAGGGTTGTATTTCCACCCGACATTTCAGGTGAGTTTTCCTTGAGTTTTGAGATCAAGATTTAAGAATCCAGTGATTAAGGGGAATTATTTGCATGAGTGGGTGTAGACTCCTAGTAAAGGAGACTAAAATTCGACAAGGAGGGTAGCTATAAGTGTTGATATCCTGTTTTCATAAGACGTGTTTGGAGGGATATGGGATTCATTTTGGAAGAAAACCTCATACATCTATATTGTGACGGAATGGAGGACATGGAGGACAACTGTGAAGAGGACGTGGAGGAAGAAATCAGTGACGAGGAGGTCGAGGAGGAAAACAGTGAAGAGGAGTCGGATGAGTGGAGCACTGAAGAGGAATCCGAGGAGGAGAGCGGTTAAGAGGAGGTGGATACCGACTAGAGAGAGAATAAAATATCCTACAGTACACGTTAATTTGTCCCAAATTCTCACATAAACCAATAAACCTTGTAAATACCAGAAATTATGTATGGATTGCTAACTATAGGGATAAATGGAAATGTGAATAATATCATGAGTAAAATAAATCTAAATAAATATATTTTTTTATTTGAGTTGTGCATGTAAAACATGACAATGAACTTTTAGAAGCACTTGATATCTTCCCTCTATGACAATTGTTCTGAATATTATGTCCATGATCTGAAAGCTTCTCGAAGAGTTTCTATGTCCGCACTAAACTAAAGTAAAAATAAATAAAGTCTTTAACTGAATTAATGTTTCTAAAAACTCTTCTCATTTTTACTCTTGATAACTAGTCACCTGAATTTGAGAGTCTAGTCCCTCCAGGACTTTGTGCGGGATTCAAAAAAAAATCTTCCAAGCCCGTTTTCATTAAAATTTTAGACATGAAATTAACGGCAGTAAGCATTTGGCATATGAAATTTTAACTATTTGCAACGATGATCTGCTGAATTTTATAATTGTTTTAGTTATATAAAGAAAAATTAAAATTAGGATTATTGTGAAAATATTCAAAAGAGATTCATATACACAAGTTCCTTAATCAACAAGGGTAAAGGGTTTAAGGGACGAAAGGATTGAAGAAGGGATACACACATGCAAAACAAATCTAATTCCAAGTCTCATCTGTTCTCCCTGCAGTTATTCTATCTTGCGCATGCTGCATTCCACAAGAAGTAAACAATTTGTGTGAAGTGCATATCTTGCATTTGGCAATTTTATCTAAACCTACAATCTTTTAAATTAAGACCTATTCGCGATCTATAATTGTTAATTTATAAATTGTATAAAACATTTTATGTAACTCGTTTAAAAAATATTTAAATTGAAAGGTTCAGAAATACTGTTTTAAATTCGTGTAGGTTGTAATTGAGACTTTTGTGAACATTTAGAACTATTATTTTAAAATTTGACAGAAAAACTGATCCAAAAGTTAAGGTAAAATGGGAGATTACAGGAATGAGAGAAAAACGACACGAATGTGTGTGGATGTGTCTGGAAGAGGGGAAGGCGACTCATTATTGGGAAACCCGATAGAAAATTCCATGACAACGAGCAGAAGGAGTTTGGAGGAATCACTGAATTTTGTGTTCAATGAAGACATGGTAAGTAGCCAAACAATTAATATAAATTTGTGGCCTCAGCCCAATCAAAGAACTCTAAAAAACTTTAAAAACCTTAAAATTACTTACTGATCACAGCTACGCGAAATGATATTGGGTTTTGTGCTTCGCAACGAGATTGGAAGAGACTCCTCCCGAAATGACATGCGCTCATTGTGTCTCGTTTCAAAAACTTGGCGTCAAGATGTTCACAACCTTTTGCTCAAACGAGGTGAGCCTGGTTTCAAACTTATCTTGCCGTCAAGGAATAGCGGTAACCTCTTGGACCAGTTCACCAGCACAATGACGAGTTCCACACGTTTTGGAACGAAAATCCCTCCCATTTCTCTTAAAATCTGCGCAGATTTCTTCCGCGATGAGAACTACCTCAGTTTCTCCAATTTCTTGGTATCCTGCGGGACTGGACTGGTAGAATTGGAAATGCAAATTCCAGAGAACGGAGGCTCTATGACTTTCGTCTTCCCTGGAACCAATCTCAACTTCCCCCATCTTGTCAAGCTTACCGTCATATTCACTCGCGAGAGGATCCTCATGTTTGGGAAGGAAGCCACTTTTTCTTCCGGGAGCAACTCCATAGTCCTCCCCTTCCTCCAATCAATTCTCAATGGAACCCAAAAGTTGAAGCAGTTGAGTCTCAGCCCCACAGTCCTCACCCAATACCACCACATCCCACCTGGACTCCGTTACTTGACCCCTCCCCCCACAATCACTTTGCTCAATGTGAACTGCTTTGCTTTCCTGGAGGTACTCCTGACCTACGACCTTCCAATCCTTAGTGCTCTTTATTTCTGCACCCACAACAAACCTTACCCGGAGGGCTTGATCACTAGAATCCTGGAAAAGTTTGCAGTCTCCTTAAGGCGACTGACTATTTCTGGACCATCAACTGGACATAGTCCGCCACCCACTCCAACACTTTTTCGCCTTCCAGTCATGAAAAAGTTGGAAACGTGCTTTTTGGAGTTATCGTATGCTAAGCTAGAAGAAGACCAGCCACCATTGGCAAGTGCTCTTCCAAAATTGTCAGTTTTAAATCTGCATTGTCAACCAGTTTCCCAAATGCGAAGATGGACGGATACCAACAACTTTCCAACCGTACGAGCACTCAGTTTGGATTTTAGCAGGGGGAATGGACGAATTCAAGCTCTCAATCTGAGCAACACTTTCCCAAACCTGAAGCAACTAATTTTGAACTTATTGCAAATGCCGAAAGCTGCAGATTTGAATTTCGTATTTTTGGAAATGACTCAGCTCAAGAGTTTGACCCTTGTGATTGGCAGAGCCTCGCCACCAGGCAACTGTAACCAGTGGGACTCCCTCCTCACTGGAATTCCAATTAAGTTGGTGTCATCCCTCCGGAAAAATCCCGAGCTTTGGCCAAATTATCAGTTACAAAATGAGATCCTTCCGTCTGTCCTAGACATGAGAGGTAAGTGCTTTCCTTCTTTCCTTTAAGTTTTTCAATTTCCCAAAAATCTCTTTAATGAATTAAAATATTTTGTTGATATTTCCATTAATTGTCTTAGAGCTGACTACTCTTGATCTCCACTCTCACTGTTCTCCTGATAGAGGAAACTCTCTCATTTCCGACCTGGCATTTCAATTCGCTTTCCTCAAAATGCCCCAACTGAAAAAATTGATTTTGAGAGGAGGTTTCAAGGTGGGTTTTAGAAGAAAAAGTAATGTAATTGTTTATATTAATTTTGGAGCTTGTTTTGTCAAATGTTAACTGCATTTATTTGTATGAATACTTGAAGGCGTCTTCTGCGATGACTCGAGTCTGGGAGGATCAAGGATGCACTCTACACACTCTACGGACGCTGTCCAGGTGAAATAGAGATACTATTCAACAATTTTAGAGTGGAATATATTTAAAAAATAAAATTCTAACATAAATACGATAGCTGGTGCAAATCTCAACGCATTAAAAATCTGGCTAACTTATCTTGTGGAGCATTACGAAACTCTGTGGAAGCCGCTAATTTGCAGTGCCTGAAATGTGAATTTCACCTTTTATGGGACAAATCCTTAAAATTTCTAACGCTGGTGAGAATTCTCGCGTTTCAATGTAAAAATCTTGAACCAAATGAAAACTCATGAAAAGTTCTTCTTAGAATTGTGTAATTTTTTAAACCTCACACCCATAATGTAAAATTTGAATTCAACGAACATTTGTTTTTACATTAAATCATAAGCCAATTAAATATTCAATTAACTTTTATTCGGAAAGCATAAACATCAATCAGCTCAAAACTAATTGAACTGTAAGTTGGATTGGACATCGAAATTCTTTTCGACACAAGAGACAAAAAGTAATTGCAGTCATGATAGCATTACTCCTGGTGTGGATTAGCAGTACTCATGCTTGTAATAAATTTGAAGTGGACTTTTAAAATAAAAAGATGGAGCTTATAATTCAATAGTTTACTTTAATTTGCATGATATTCTCTGTATTTTGGTCAAAAGTCGTTATCGTTGAGATTGAGAGCAAATTTACAAATACAAAAAATTGCGTCCTCCATTCTTCCAGGCGTCAATCATCTCAGGAGATGTAACAAATAAATAATGAAAATACAAAAAATTTAAGTAAAAGACACCCCACTGTAAAATGAAAAAATCACCCTAAACCTCCTTTGCAGCGACGCATTTTCAAATTGGGCATTCTCATGAAACCGAAGTGGAATGCGAGGTGAGAAATCAGTGGCTCATTGGAAGTCGAGTCGCAGGAAAGCTCAAGGGTATAGAGATCTCAAAATTTATGATTATTAGCTAATTAAAGATTCATTTGAAATAAAAATGTTGGATAGAAATTTGAATGAAAATATTACTGCTAATTTCTGGAATGAGAGACTGCTGCGCATCTCCTCTTTCTGGAGTTTTTGTGGCTTTGCCCTACAGGTTCACCTGTATCGCAGTAAAAAGGGAGTCCCACTGATCAGCGTTGCCAATCTCTGCGTTCCCTTTAATTTCAATTCTTTGGAACGAGATCTGAGACGCCTGTGCAAATAAGCAGTTCAGGAATGCAAAATCAACACCCCCTTCAAAATAAAGTGTGAGCATTTGCTTGTTTGGAAAATTGTTGCTTTCCGGAGCCATTAGTCTGGAATAAGACATGGTGTCTTACACATATATGTGCTATGCTTGTCTAATAACGTGTTAAAATAGCGGGTGCATATGAGGTTTTATGTGAATGTCATTCAGTTATAATAAACTTTAAGTAGGTTAATGCTGACAAACATGGGTTGGAATGTTTTAATTAAAATTTAACATGTCATAATAATGAAAATCTTTAAAAAATGCTTTTATTGATAAGTTATTTCAATAATACATATCAATATGTAACAAGCGCTAAAGAGTCTGAAAATGTTTTCAGAAAAAAAGGATGAAATTGCCCAGAAAATACATTTGTAATAAATGGCTCACAAAACTACAAATAACAAATAAACTAACATATCTATAATAAACTAAATTATTATATATCATATTATTCAATATATATTTGTAATAATGAATCTATACAATGTTTGCTTAAACATTTTGTACACCGCAAAATCTGAAATAGACACACCGACGTCTAAGTACAAAGTCGATTATTAAGTCCGTAGACGCCGGGTGTCTATTAAATTGGATACTTTGGAATTAACAGTTATTCATGTGGACTGTATATTTTCAGTTATCATGTTGAAAGTTGGCGCATTTACGATCAGTGTCAGAAAACCCAGGACGTGTTGCCAATAGGTAGATCGATTAGATTTCCAGTTTGAAACTCCTAGACTTGATCTACGTCCTCTTCACGGTTATCCTCTTTGTCCGCCATCTCATCACGTTTCAGGTACGCGTTTTCCAGCAAGATACATCCCCTATCCCTCCAAATACGAGCCATCTTGGCAGACACCTACAAATAAATAAATACAGAGCTAAGCATGACACCAGCATCCTGGTTTTAATAACCATTCAGTTTGTTCTGATTTTGGAGTCTAGGAAACTTCCTGCATCGGGAATTTCCACAATCTTATATTCTAAAAAAATGTACTGATTCACTGAAAGTTTCCATAAAACGGCAAATTCTTAGAGTCGTTTTGCTAAAACAAGTGGGTTCCAGAGTTGGAAGGTTCTACTGAATACAATATTCCTGGAATAGGTAAATTCTCATACAGGTGGAATTCCTAGAAACTGGAAATTTTTATACGCATAAATTCTCAGAAAATGTATTCCAAGATTGATAGCTCATAGAGACTTCACCAACATCCTAACCAGAAAAAATGTTGGTTCATTTTCAACCTTTTAGGATCAGTCACTTGCTTCATTCATATAAATTATATTAAAAGTCTTACAGAAGTAGGATCCCTATTTATTTTGGAGACCTACGCATGCAATTGCTACATGGAAGTCTTAAATCAAACTGAATTCTTATACTAATTTTTAGTCAATAGGTAAGCAAGTTTCTTAGAAACAAGGAATTTAGTTCATTGTCGTTATCATTTTTTGTAAGGAAATCAGGAAAACTCACCTGAAAATTTTTGTGAAAACACAGCCTATTTAAGCTGGGCACTTGCATGAAGCCAAGATGGAATGACAAGTCAGAAAATAGTGGCTCCGTATCAACATCACCCTTTCCGCAAAAAAGTCCTACACCTTTAAGATCTGCAAGGTAAAATTACTTTTACAAATAAAAATCCAATTTAGGAGAGGATGCAAAGTGAATACAGGGTTTTCAAGTAAATAATTACTTTTCAGTTTTTTGATTGACGGCTGAGGCAATTTCTCCAAGTTGATGGCTGACAACAACTCTGGATTTTCTC
>JAQIXX010007286.1:0-11051 GCA_034700605.1 Willowsia nigromaculata | reverse complement strand
CATGGCGGAAATTTTCTTTTTGGTCGGTGCATTGCAATTATGTGGACACTTGCAGTAATAATCAACTTGCCAAATATCTTAACAGTGAAATTTCTAATACTGGATTCACAAGGTCACTCAAAATGTCAGGAGGTAAGTCACAAAATACTTTGAAACTTAATTTTCGTCGTTTGAAAATTCGTAACAATTTTGAACATTCATAGGATCTTCTACTGAGCAACATGTGGATAACAATTGGCTACGAGTTCATAAAACTCATATTGTTCAATTTACTTCCTATTGGATACATAGTTTACAGTATTAAAAAACATTTTTCCTCATTACTAATTTGGAGCTAAAAGGCACAAACTAATTTCACTTTTGCAATTTTTTTACTTCAGCACTGGTGATCATAAAATCTGTCGTTTACAAGTACATTTTTGAGTGTAAGGTTAGCCCAAGTACAATTTAAAATTTAAAGTATCCAAGCATTCTAGCAAGTGGAATAAAACTATCAATATTTAAATTCTAGAAGGAGCTTACTGACGAAATTAAAGGAAAGCGTCGCAAAATCAAGCTAGTGTTAGCAAATGCTATTGTTTTTGCCATATTCTGGCTTCCCACTGGAGTTCTTCTCTTTGGATACAAAATCTACTGTCGTTTGAATCTTAATGAAAAACAAAGCGAATCTGCGGAGAATAAAAAACCAAAAGATGATGCCACTACTGCAATTTTCATGGCTATTATGATTGCAATTTTCTTTACGTATATAGCTGTGAACCCACTTATCCATCTTCACTTGAACACTCACTTGAACGAAACGAAATGGTACCAGTTTTTATTTCAAAGGAAGAAAGTCAACGGAGAAGTAAAGGAAGCGAAAGATGGGCAGGGAAGAAAAGGTGATGGCTTCAATCTCAGAAGACTTCCAAGACGAGGCTTACCTCGTCAAAATTTGCAAAACGAGGATAACCCGACGTTGCAAGATACCAGTTTTATAAGTAGGATTTCTACATTTCAGGTTTCAACACCCGTGAGCCAGTCGCCACTTAACAGTGAAATATTAGATGACGTTGAGATTTTTGTTTAGGAGCTTTAGCATAGACCTGATTAGTTGATTAAGTCAGTTAGCTTTAAATTGTACCTGTTTAAATAAAACTTTTTGTAGGTATTAGTCTTAAAAAGGAAATTATGTAGATAAATTTATTTCACTTTTTGGTAACGACCATGAGATAGTTTATGGATTTGAATTTATAATAGAAACGTAATGAATGTGTATACTGGTTACCTGAAAATTCAGTTGTTTACTAAACTAAATTATCCATAATAAGGGTGCATTTAATTTTAATGGAGAAAGAATGTGACATAACGTTTATAAGTACCCTATACGCTTAGCATTTTATGGTAGTCCGGATTCGGTTTGTTTTATTCATTATGGGATATGAGATTTTATGATATTAGTTCGGTCAGGCTGGTATATTAAGATACATGATACTTCTAGCAATCTAGTTAAATGTCTCTAAACCTAATACATGGAATCTATAAATAATATATTTTGTTTACAGCGTAATATTTGAATAAAATCGTAAATTAATAGTTCTGTCGTACAGGATAAAAATAGAGGAATGTACCTCTTGACTAGCAATTGTTATGACACATGGCATTCATTTCGTTTGATTTGTCTTTTACATAAGCACATTTTGCTCAAATATGAGGTGTTGGAGTTGCAGGAAACACGCAATACGAAAATTTAATGGCCCAAATTCTGTGTATTTTGGATTCGTATAAAAGGCGGGGAAACTTATGAGAGTTTTTATTTTTATCCCTTTTGTCTTGTAAGTACACAATCGTTGTAGCAGGACATGAATTTTAAGGTTATCTGAGTAAAGATAATATAGCTGCATTTTAAAATTACTTCTGCTTTTTAACTCAAATGTCACTAAGCTAAGTCCGTAGTATGCTTGTAAATTTACCATTAACTCATTGATATACACACATACGACTCGGTGGTGTCATAACAAAATTATTGTTAACAAAAACAATCTAAAGTAATGCATTTCTAATGGCATAATTTTAGACCAGTTTTAAATAATTGCTTTGTAATCTACTGATGAATTGTTGAAAACTTGTTTGATGTTTTGCTCATTTGATTAGCATTTATGGTATATTCTTTGAAAATAAAGTTGTTTTGATTAAGCAAATAATAGTTAGATGAATAAAGTATATTTTCGGCTGTTTGCTGATATAGGTTACCTCTGTTTTACATTGGGGGTATTTGATGTATTCATTTGTAAAAAAACTCTTTTTTTATCCAATGGCTTCATATTTAATTCAGTCTCTCACGATAAATAATATTTAAATTAAGTTGGAATTTATTTTTCTCTGACGCTTTTAATGAGCTGGCATATTTGCATGATCTAATTACATAGTACCGGAAAGCATTTTAAAAAACAACCGTTCGAAGAAGTATGCTTTTAGTAAGGCATGATTTTTTTGTACACTAAGGCTCATAGTTTTGTCTCTATTTTCCATAAAAATATCCCGAAACCGAAAATCGAACCATGGCTTAGTATATAATAAGTTTTAGAAGATAAACAATGAAAAGTAGAAGACGATCAAGGAGTCTACATATATCATACATACATATATCTTTATCACTTTTGTGTGATTTCATTAATTTACATTACATAAGGCACTCATGCTATGACTCGCGTAACATTTAAATCATTTTAAATAATCTCCAAATTTGCTTGCATAGATTCCAATGCGGACTCTTTGTGTTGATGTATGTAACTTGAACTAAAAAATCGACGTAGGTTGGTAAGATATAAAAATTTCCAATAAATATCAAGAATGGGGAGGGGCGGCGGGCAGGTTATGTGAGTAACGAATCATTTTAAGCCGTAAGACCTCAAAATATAATTGTGTTCTTTAGAGCACAGTTAAATCTACTTAACTAGCATTGTTTACTCCAATTATTTCACTTCATTCACAAATGCTGTGGAATAAGGTTCATTACATGATATGTTTCAATTCACAAGCAGAAAATGATAATGTAATTTGTTGGGACATGCGTTTCCAGATATGAGAAGTAGAATCAGAGGGAATTTCAAAACCATGGTTGAAATGAACTTTTGCAAAGGTTTTTTAAAGCGCTGCATATGTGACATTAAATATACTATAAATGAATGGGGACATCAAATGATGCATGCATAATGCTTCATTTTAAAGTTGACAATACAATACATTTAAGTTTTTAGATAATCGCATGCAGTGAAATATTAGAACACAAAAACTGGGTAAATTATGGTTTGAAAAAACTCAAATTTTAGACAAACACATGGAACGTCTTTTGAAAGTCACAATATGCTGAATCATGATTCAGTTTTCACTTTCGGGATATTTTTATGTCAAATAGGGATAAAACAATGGATTATAAAGCATGAAATAAAATGTCACTTTATTTATCACTGAACCTTGGAGCTATAATTAAATTACTTGATATTGTTTGCATTCGTACGTTTGAGCTACATCTATATGCCTACCCGCTTCTGCGGAAAAGCTGAATTAAGCAAAATAATCTATTACTTGTTAGCGTAGCATACTATATAAAGCCATATTATCACAAATTATTTAGATTAGCATCAAAAAGATAATATTGATATTCTTGGATGACATTTTGCTGCCGTCATATGACACTCCATCAGACTTTACCTGAAAATTACAAAGCTGAACATTATTCTTAGAAGATGTTTGGAAGAAAATTTTTGTGCTGCAAGATTTTCAGTAGAACCTTTAATGAGTTTGTGTGATTTTTTCATAGTTGAGATACGTTTTTGTAGAACTACTGATGTGCATCTGGACAATACTAGCTTGCATCACTTAATCTTGTTCAAGTCAGTTTCACCTGAAGCCAAAGCATGAAATACGAACAGCTCGTTTTTGTTGTCAACAGCATATACTAGACTAAACTATACTGTCACGGAAATCAGATAGCTGTAATTCAATACGATGAGAAGCCAGTACAAACATCAATTATTTTGTTGTCTTGTGCAATAAAGTCACATTGTGTAGGTTATTTAAATCAAATACCTATTCCAAATCACATCCCAAGTTGCTTCGTTGAAATTTTGAAGGTTAAAAGATGTCCATTTGACAGCGCTAATACAGCCGATAAAACATCATCAACCGACTTCTTTGCAATCGAGGAGACTCTGCATGGAAATGCTAATTTTCTTGTTACGGAGAAGAGCCGGTATTGTCTGCTGTCATCATTTTGACCTTTCATCTTTTGCCATGTCGTCTGTCAATTCCACTAGAAAACATGTCTATTAATAGTTCTGGAAGCTGACTTTGCCACCTGACAGGGATATACTGTGATTCCTTTATTAATAGTCATTTGACTTTTCTATGTTTACGCAGTATTGCGCGTATTGCTGTTGTATTCCTCACAACGGCATCCAATGTTCTCAAGCATTCATTTCCGAGAATGATCTTACATCAATTCCTTCATTGATTCATGCACACAATTTTGAGTTTGATATGTGACCCATACACATTATTACGTGAAAGTAAACTCAGAGAAACACAAGAAAAATCAGACATCATATTTTCTCTTTAGTTTTGTGCATAAAAAATGTCAACTGCAATAACTTATTTGATATTACATTGCTCATACCACACAATTTATGTACAAGCTTAGATTATCGGTTTTGATGTTTAGAAAACTACGTAGTGCACTTAAGAGACTATCGGTGAAACCAAAATTAAATGATTCGAACTCTCAAATTGAGTTTCAGTGGTGAAATGATAATAATAATATTCAACAAATGCCAAAATATAGTTTTCCTTTCGTGATCATAATATTACTTTTGTATGGATAATATTATTCAAATAGCTTCCTTCCTATATTACATACATACACATGGTTAATACTTGTCGTTTGGCTCAAGCTCACTGGTTAAAACCAACAGAAGGATTATGTAGGATTAGGAAAGCTTTCAAACTTTCGGATCACAATATCCTAAGACGCCGCGTAATATGTGATCAAGAGCATGAGGTATAGAGTATTGTGAGTGGAGAATAAAGAAAGAATAAAGGTAATTCGGCAGTCGTTGCCAAGAAACAGAAAAAAGGGGAAAAAACTGTAGTTGTGACCTGCTTTGATTGAGATAAATGGGTGGCAATGGTGGCATCCGGCATATCTCATGAGCACTGAAGGAAGTCAGACAATTGGAAAAGAACTGAGGGGTACCAGAGGGCTGCCTTGTCTTTCCAACTGCAATGTAATAAATGTATCATGAAAAAAATTTGGGTTAATTTTTCTGATTTAATCTGAATTATTACATGCATGCCATGGTACATATTACATATGATTGCATCCTGCTCGCCGAAATAAGTAAGAGTTGTAAGTAAAGGTTCTTAGCTTATTATTAAATCAGCTAGCATTTCTCCCTGTTACAATACTCATTGGTATCCTTGAACTTACGAAAAGTATGTGATAACAGACTTTTCAAAGCAGGTAGTTCATTGAAAAACTGAAGAGCTTTGGTTACATTTTCAAAATAATTAAAGTTCATGAATCTTTTAGAAGTATATTTTGCATGAAACTCATAAGAACTAAGTGTATTATATTCAAAAGTATGTTGCTTATTAAAAGAGATCTTGACTTAGATCGTTTTATACAAACAAGTGAAAGTCAAGGACAAAATTGGTTCCAACTTTTTCTGAAGATTTGAAACTCTTTTGAGGCACAAAAGATGTTCAAACTATGTTTGTTTGGCAATTATTTTTTTAGTTTCTAGGGTAAACTTACTGAAAATTCGTAAGTAGGAGTAACTCAATGAGTAAATTACGAATCTGCAATATAAAAGCGGCCTCCTATTTACTACTCTAGCTGAGATATTGACAATTTGCAAAAAAGTTGCAACATTTGAAAAAACTTTCGTTTGGCAAATTTGTTACACAAAAATGCGATTAATGAAGACATTTAAAGCTGTAAAGTATAAATCGAGCAAAAATCCACAAATTTAAATGTTATTATGTAGCCCATGACAGATATGCTCAGCGAAAAATCCAATAATAAACATACCTACTTCTACGCTTTGGCACAAAGTTAAATGACTGATTAAGTCTAAATAGTCTTAAATAATTAGATAATACGTAGTAAATTTTATAAGGCTGAATCATACATTTTAATTGTTGGTCTGCCACAAAATGAAATCCAACATTATTTCAGTATCTCATAATAATTTTCATTTTACCTAAAATTACAGTCAAAATTTTAAAAAATAACTATCTGCCTTCAAGATATTTGCACATATTCAATTTGACTCAAGTGGATTTCAACAAAAGCAATCTTATTTATATATTTGCTCTTTGTAAGGCATTGCTGAATATCGTTTGCAAGGTTTCAATTATCATTGTAATTTTGTTGCTTAAATAAAGCAAAATAAAACATCAACCAATTTTTTGCTTAGTTACTAGAATGACAGCAAGAACCCACATTTGACTCCACATTGTAGTCTGTTGGACGGAAGTCTGATTGGAACATAAAATTCAGTGAAGTAAAATAATTCCAAAGCCAAGTTTTAATTTTGCAAATGTAAATATATTATTAGCAAACTGAATTTTATACTCCATACATTTTTTTTCCATTTCCATATAAATATTGGGCGTATGGAAAATGAATCTTTAGGAAAGGAAACTTTCTAGTAACAGCAAACTCTTAACTAAAACAACTGTTTGGCATTTTATGAGATGCTTTTAAAACGTAACGCGATTTTTTATCATAGATTCAAAAAATATAATACCAGGCCGCATTTGTATCGGGTAATAAGGGAGTACTTGATTCAAGTATGCAGCGTAGGAAGTTGTGAGCCGAAAGCTTTTAATACTGCCAAATACTTGGAATTGAATAACTACTTAAAAGCTTAAGTTTGCCCAAAAACTAAACTGGGAAGCCATGTACCCATCATTTTTTGCTGCTTGGATTAGATGTACAACACAAGTAAAAATTCATGCTTACGCAATGGTAAAACCATTAGAGTCTCCCAGAACTAAGCTCAAATAAGATCCTAATAGAAAACAAACAACCATTTATAGAAATCACTTAAACTTATAATGTCTACTTGATGTATCGAAAATCAGTTTTTTCAGCGTGGACCTTGGAGTGTTTTAAAGGCAAGGACCACTATAGTTATGTTTAAAACTATTAGAGTATCTTGCAGCAATAATTAAATACTGAGATGGGTTCAGTCATTATTGAATTCTCATTTTGATATTTACTGCAGGAATACTGTTAATATTTGAATATCAGATCATCAATAATATATTTGCAATTTGAAGTGGATCGTTTTGTATTAAGTATAATCATGGAAATTATAATTTCAACGCATTCTTTTGTCGTAAATCGTTTTAGATGGATTTTTAAATGCAACGTATAAGCTATGATAGGTACATTAAGTTAAATATAAATTGCAATGTGCTTGAATTGCACGACATCAAATTACTGGGCAAAATACTTACTTTTCTTAGTAATGCCACACACTTGAGCTTGAGAATGTTTCTGTACATAAGCACTGTCAGAGTCAGAGTTGAATTCGTTTATAACCTTAAAATTCTTTATCTTGCAAAACCATAGTCGTTGATAGTCTCCGTAACACTCGGGGAGGCTTAGAAGATATCAGAAATTTTCTTGCTACAACCGTATGTGTACTTTCGTTTTATCTTAAAGTCCTTATGAGATGGTGGGACTATCATTGACTTGATCTTCATGTTTTCGTGCTACTTTATAACACAATGAGCAAGAGATATGCATTCCACCAATTAAACTTTTGATTTAGGATTTACGTGTTTTATGTTCCTTTCAAATGGTATGGTAGTTCCAAAGTATTTTTCAAGAGATGTAATGTTTATAGTTATTTTAATTCCATCATTCGTTTATTACTTAAACATATTTAATATAATGTATATACAAATACCTATTTGTTTACTGACAATGAATTAAAGTGTACTTAAATAAGAACTTTATGTGCAAACAAGACGGGACAACTTCACTAGAATAGACCGAACCCGAGTACAATCTTCTTTTGCTTTTTCTGTGGTTTTTGGCATTTTCATTAGAGTTTACGCTGAATTTCAGTGTATTTCTTTGAACTGTCTAGTGATCTAGTCTTTTGTAAGTTGTATACAAATTTAAGCATTCATTATAAAAATCTTCCAAAATAATACTACCAGAAATACCACTGTTACCACTTATTTCGCATACGGAAATAAAAATTAAAATAGAAAAAATAGAGTCTGAATTAGCAATACTTTACAGTTTGTTTCCTCTGCGAATGTTGTATGTGTTCCTATAGATTCCGCGTAACCCGTCGAACTGACAATGCCGACCAAAACCCCAAGACCGGACAGAACTATATTGATTGTTTCGTACTGTGAAGTACTGTTGCATTTTAGTAGTATGGTCATTTTAATGTGATATATTTGCTTAATGTGTTATTCTGGAAAACAGACTTAGTTTTAAGATTTTACTAATTTTCGTAGTTGATTGTCTAATTTCAAATTTTGTCGAATGTCATTAGATGTAAATGGGAATGTAGTTCTTTTTTCTGGTTTTCTATAAAAATCGCTTTGTATTTTTTTTTGAGTTTTTAAGCCTATAAATTGAAAGCCTAATTTTAAGTTATGTATGTACAATTTTTGGGTATATAAGCCACAGCGAGTGAGAGCTGTGGTCTGTTCGGTAAAATTCAGCTCTTGGCTATGAACTATGCCAGTTTGAATAGCGATTATAAGACAAAGCTTTTAATACCAGTGTAATATCTGGTTGGGAGAGACTGCAAAAACCCTTAAATGTGGTTACGCGGCTGTGGCACTGACTAATTATGTCAGCTGTTCCTTCCCAAATTACATACATACATACAAATCAAACCAACAACAGGCTGTTGTGAAAATGAAATAATTTGCTAGTGGAGATAACAAAATAATGCTTAACTACCTTGGAACAATTCTAACTAACAAACAGTCGTCACTAATGACGCTGAAGTCATCCTGGGTTTTACCAAGTACAATTTTAAACACTTCAAAGTTTTGGAAGCCAGTGGATGCATTTTATCTACAAAACAAACGGGCCCAATACCAGACAATTATTGATCTGTGAAAAATAAAGCTAAGCAGTTCTCTTACAAAAAATGTGAATATATTTCTAAAATTATGAAGGTGTAATTTCTAAGGTAGTAATATATGCAAAATCTTGGGCACAGAGCACATGAGAAAGCGGTAGCGTCCTACAAGTCAACACGAGAGCGGCGGAACATTGGTGGAGCTATCGAGATTGGACCTTACCTTGAGCTTCTAGCCCTCACCACTATAAACAATGACATTCCATCTTTATGCTTTCTATCGAATTTAATATACCAAAAAATGTGAAGAAGATTAATGTTCCTATCAAAGTTGTAAAAATTTAGTTCTGGAATAAAGCACAGATATGGAAGAAGTTTATTCGTATTTCCGGAAATCGAAAATAATTATCCTGTTTAAGCAATTATACAGTCCAGTAAACAGAAGAGTACCTTTTTTCAGGATCGACCTGATGCAGACACTCAAATTTTTAATTTCAACACTAACAAATCTGATAAAAGCTCTCTTACTAGCTTTACTTATTGGTGAATTGATTTTTTCTGTGTCTTATGGTGTATGGAAGTAATGAACTATTTAAATGTTTGACATGGGCACATTTCGGGACTATTTTTCTCAGCAACTAAAAAAGATACCAAAACCATCTTTCCTGCGTTAGATACAAAATAAAAAACTGAGATTACATCTTTTTTGAAATTATGAAATATCTAAGAATCAAACCAATTAAAAAAAGCATTTAAAATTATGGTAAAATCAATTTTTGCCACATTTCATCTTTTGACGTTAAACTTTAACAAAAACCTAAATTTTTATATGTTCGAAAATAATAATTTACGTATTTCATATTTAAAAAAAAGACGTAATCCCAGTTTTTTATACGGTTTCAAATGCAGGTGGAATGGTATTTATATCGTTTTTAGTTTTCCAGAAAAACAGTCCCCAACACGCTCATGTTAAACAATAAAACATTTCATTAATTTTCTACATAAATAAGAAACAGACAATAACCTTTTCCCATTAAGCAATACTTATGGAGGGCTCTCATTCTGGTAAACTGGACTACGCCGCTTGTTCCCTACCCCGACAACTAATCCCGTCTTTTGTTTTTAAAATAAACCCAAAAAGATAAGAGATTTAAATGAATTTAGTGAACTACGCCGACCGTGCTGTATAATACGAAGGTAGTTTGATTATAGTTTTTATCACATAAGAATGCAGTGCGATGAAGAAATTTTAAAGGACTTTTGAATAAAAAGTCGTGGAAGCAAATAGACGCCTCCCTCTTTCACACGCCTCCTCCCTATAGACGCCCCGGCGTCTATTTAGTCGGCCGATTTTTTAAATCACAGACGCCGGGGCGTCTATTTGAGATTTTACAATATACCATTTTATGGTTGTCTGAAATTGTCATTTCTGAACCATGGGTTCGTTTTAAAAAATTGGTCGAAATGGCAGCCTTACTATGTCATTTGTCAAAGTTGAAATAGAAATACACGTGCGGTTTACTAAAGAAGATAAAAGACTCTCCATTGTCCATACACGTTTATCTCTGCAGAAGTTTGAAAGCGTATTTTAACCCAATAATTTTATTCCCATTTTGCACTATTGGCCCAAACGAAAAAAAGTTCATGTCATGAGGGAATGTATCTTCCAATTACCAGTGGGATAATTACTTTGATGGGGGTATCAAATAACCGTACACTCCAAGTTCTTCTAATAGAGCAGGTTTATGGAATTCCGACATGGTCAAACTACGAAACTCTCCGATCACCTTGAAAGTTATGCATATATTTACGCTACATTAGTTTACCTTACACACGAAATTTTGAGTCCATACAACAAAGCATGTAGAAATTATGCACAATTTTATGCGCAAACATAAGAGCGCCAATTTATTCCTAAACTAAACAAGATATCGAAATGAATCTTTT
>JAQIXX010007285.1:0-11051 GCA_034700605.1 Willowsia nigromaculata | reverse complement strand
GGCCACTTTTTGACTTAAGTCTATTTCATTCTGGGAGCTCTTGGACTTAGTGCCTTTTCGATAGACAGCAGCGATATGCCAAATTACATGTGTTTAGGTACTTTTGTATTTGAAACAGCGCCATCTGCATCGAATATTGGAGATTTCTTATTTTTAAAATGATGGTACACGGGATTTTAAGTGGTAAATATCTTTATTGTGCCAAGCATTCAAAGACTAATGTCTTTTTCGTCAGGGCAAATTGCGACAAATGAAAATGAAGTTACATTTTGGACCATAAAAAATAATAAATTTAATTCAACAATTATGATATGAAAAATAGTCCTGAATCCCACTAGTTGTCATAATGAATTTACATGAGCCATGGAATATATCCATGAGCCACGAATTTTTTTTACATGAGCCACGAGATACTAGTTGTCATTGGTTAGTTTCTTCTTTCTCTTCTTCTGATGTTCCAAAAAAAATTTATCCAGGGTGTGAGCCCAAATGGATCCAAGCTTGAGACCATTGTTTTTGGTCATCTTTTCTTTCTCGTGTTGAATGTATAGACCTGTCTTTTTTTATTTCTAATTTTATTTTGACAAAATCGGCTGTAGCAAAAACACTATGAAATTGTTGAAAATTTTGAGGTAAAATTTGGATTCTACAGCTTAAAAAACGCTATGTATCGTTTTAGTTATATTTTTGATTTTAAAACGTTATTAAATTTAGAATTATTTGGTTTTCACCATTAAACCAATCAAAAATGTGCAGAATAAACTAGTATTTGGCTATTATAAAGTTTGCACCTACCATATTTTAGGCTGTAGAATCCATATTTTTAGCCAGATTTATTAACAATTTCATATTGTTTATGCTACAGCTGATTTTATCAAATTAAAACAAAAAGTCTCAAATATTCGATGCAGATGGCGCTGTTTCAAATACAAAAGTAACTAAGTAATTTGCGTTAAATTTTGAACATACTTTCGACTAGTTAACTAATAATGAAATTGGATTTGAATAGTAAGTACAAGTAGAATTGAATGGGAAAATTACCTTGTTCGTCAGGTTTGTGAAATGTGTACCGTCTAGGTACAAGTCTATAAGTAATCAGTTCTTGATTGTGTGAAGTCTGCTACTTTGATTTATAAAATTAGTTGCAAAAGAAAAACAACACCTCTGTTTGAAGTGTACCTCTGGCTTGTGCCTTTAAACATGACGTGGTTAAAGATTTTTAAAAAAAACATGTACCAACAGGGTGAATTTGCCGAAATCCCGAAATATTCCTTTTGGTTTATTGGAAGTATTCACTACTTAAACTGGCTATACAACTTAAACTGTCATGATTGGCAATCTTGTTGCAAAATTTTAAAATTAATAAATTGTGTATTCTTTAAGGATTTCATACTGCTCCTACAAAATTTGTTATCTATTAACGGCTATGAATTGTCACCGATACTGATGGAATTGCAAAAGTCAATCATATACATTTTTATTTTCATACGTAGGGTGCAAAAACTATTATTTATAAGGCCAGCAACGTTTGCATTCAAGTTATTGGAAAATTATCACCAAGCATTTGAATCAAGTCTTATATGATCTGTAACTGACAATTTTATAGCCAAGAAATCCTTTTCAAATTATCTTGCTATTTCAACCACTGAATTAGTTATTACGAGCAGATTGTCGAAGGTTGAACAGTTGCATCACTAATTTTATACATCTGGTAGATTTTGTCCTATCGTGGATGAATGAATGATGTATGGACATAACGGAAGATTAGCTCAACAGTAAAGGTATGAGAATGGTTTTAGTCGCATTTTTGAGTTTTGTTAGGCACAAGATTACACAACAATCAATTAAAAACATTGAGATAGAACCCAGTTATAGTAAAATACCTGTCATTTTATGTAAAGACTTAAGTTTATGTTTCGTTAGCGGCGCTTTCTGGGCAGCCGTTTTCCGGGCATGGACCTTTTTGCGGGCAGGCCGTTTTCCGGGCAGACCGTTTTCAGGGGAGATCGTCTTCCGGGCAGACCGTTTTTCGGGTAGTACGTTTTCCGGGCAGACGATTTTGAAGGCATGAACATTTCTCATAGCATTTTATGTGTTATGAGACTAAGAATGATAGTACGATGTCACCAGTTTTTGAAACTCGATTAAGAATTTTGCCATAACGAAATAGTGTACATTAGATGATCTTGAGCCAAGTATAATCCGGCTTTGAGCTTGTAGTAGAAATATCACCCTAAGGCTTAGCATTTTTGACAAGGCATAGCACTCAAGAATCAATCATAAAATAAACACACATACATCTAAACGGCTTGATGTTGATTTTGTACTATCATAATGTACTACAATCATGAAGCACTCTAAAAGCTAATTATTAAGGAGCGTAAGCTTCTTATTGGTTTTGTTCGTGTCTGTCAGACCGTCTTCTTCTAATGTTTTGTTAGATTTGAGCTCTGAGTGCCACCTAGTAGTGAATTTGGCTTTTAAGTGATAAAAGCGTCTTTGGAAACTGGAAAAAAAAACTCACGGGTTTTTAGGGGCGCTCTTTTCGAATCTTTTGTTATTTTTGAGTTCTGAGCTCCACCTAGAGGTGAATTTGGTTTTTTAGTGATAACAGCGTCCTATGAGGCCAAAAATTAGTTTCACGGTACATTTTAAGGTGCAGATTTCGAATCTTTTGTCAGTTTGTCCATTTAATATGGTTGTTTGTTTGTCAATGGATGCTTAGGCTCCTTCGGTACCCCGGTTGTACCGGTTTATTGGTTTCATCAGGATGTTTGTATGTTAATATTACATATTATTATATCACATTAGTATCTCATACTTTGTTTTTTAATAAAGTATATAAAAAACACTTTTCCTTTCATTACTTTTTTCATATTTCATGTTTGAGCCGTATCATTTATAACCTCAAACATTTTTTTAAAAAAATTTTACTGGAAGTTTTAGTTATGTTGTATTGTGACATTCCATTTAGTTAAAAAGTTATTGAAATTTAATATTGATTCTAAAATGAACAAAACAAAATGGAATTTTAAAATTTAAACGGAATACTATGTAATTTTTCATGAATGCTCTAATATGCGCTTCAATTCTTGAAATTTTTGAAAAGAAGACTCTAAAAACACTTACTGAATAATTAAAACGCTCGTAGAGGGCGAAAATTATTCATGCAAAATAGTCTGCCCGGAAAACGTACTGCCTGGAAAACGGTCTGCCCGGAAAACGGTCCGCTCGGAAAACGGTCTGCCCGCAAAAAGGTTCATGCCCGGAAAACGGCTGCCCGGAAAGCGCCTACACCCTTTTTGTTGCGTTTTAACATGTAAACTTTCGCTACAAATGTTGATTTGCTTTTAAAATATTACAAAACGTAATTAATATAAGTATTGACAAAGATTCTAGTTAGAAAAAATTGTTAGCATCCCAGCATTTTCTTCCTTAAAACATCCATGAAAACCTAATACTATGATCATACCACACGCACTCTTTTCACTACTTCCGTTCACTGTGACACACTATTTTTAAAACTGAACTTAGGCAACAATTTTACTAACATAATTCATTACTTGATACTAAAGCTAAAGTTAAGCTAACGAAAATGTGAGATTGAGAAAACAGTAATAACTGGAGAATGAGTAAACATCGTATTTTCGATATTCGTGATTTCAATTTGATCGCTGAGGAGTTACAAACCACAAAATATGAAATGATGTTGGGGTCAAGTCATACACATTTACAAAAATCTTGAGAATTATTATTCTTTTTTGACTAGTACAATAGAGCAGTTTTATTTTAGTCTAAAGTAAAGCTACATTGCAGGGCGTAATCATGGAATACCTATTTGTAATTTATTTGCGACTGAAGCAAGATTATGTAAAAGAAACCGCATTATTATTTTTGCCAATAACTGGTTATTGTTTTGCATTTTTTTTAAATATTACATCGATTTTTCATGAATGTAATAAAGTAGGAAAGGCTTTTTACTGGTTGAAAATGTGATGATAACGAGTATTTAGAAACATACTTGCACGTAACAATAATATTTATGGAAATACAATGTATCAACTACTATGAAGCACAAGCTATTTAATGTAACAATAGATTTCCTGACGGGTTCTTATTCATGAAATGCCTTATCAGTTGGTCAAAAGAAACGGAATAACAAATAAGCTACTCACCCACACAACACTCAAGCGTTTGTGCAAATAATACTTAAAATTGAAACAAATCCGTGGCGCATTAACTCACAATAAGAGTAGTAAGGCCTGCTTGGTTATGTATCGCAATACATAATGCTTAAAAGTAGTATATAGTTAAACTCGTTAGCACCCGATCAAAAAGCAAATGTCACACTGACCTAATATGCAAAAAAAACGAAATTTCGCAAAATTGATTTTCAGCTCATAGACAAAAAATACGATCAATAAAACACCCGGTGACCTTATTTTTAAAGATAAATTTTTTTGCAACATCGATTTTTTGCTCATTTCCTATTTTAAATCTCCGGAAATTTATGTAAAGGTTCAAAAATGAGTAAGTAATGATATGCAAAAGTTTGAAAGCTATGAGCCTTGCCGGTCAATTTGTTTTATACGTGGGAGGCTGGTGCAATTCATGGTGGAGATTTTTATGAAGTCTAGGGCATTCATTCTCCAGAAATTTATGTAAAGGTTCAAAAAAGTGTAAGAAATGATATTCACATACTTTGAAAGACAAGAGACATCTCGGTCAATCCAATAATATTCATTCAAGTTCATCTTATGCGTGCCAGATAGGCGGCATTCATTCATGATGATTTTTTTGTACGTGAGTCCACTCACCTCGCTGAAATTCATGCAAAATTCAGAAAAGCGTAAATAATGATATGCAAAAGTTGTGAAACATGTCGGTCAATTTGTTTTATGCGAATGAGGTTGGTGCCAATCATGATAAATTTTTTAGTACTCATCTTTCAGAAATCCATGTGAAGGTTCAAAATGTGTAATGATACTCACAGTTTGACAAACATGAGGGATGTCGGTCACTCAAATGTTCATCAACTTCATGTGGGTACTAAAATGTGGGACATCATTTTATTCATCTGTAATTCTTATAAATAGAAAAGTACAAATATAAATATCATGCTCGATTCCTTCACTCATTGTTCAACATAAGAAATCCATGAAATAAATACATTTTAATCGCAATTCTTCAAACGAATAACTCTTTAAAGAATTATTTCGCAATTATTGACAGTCTCAAGATCAATTTCTTCTCGACCACTATTCCCCAACTCAAAAACTTCAAGAGTTGACTGCCGACGACAAAATGCAATCTTAACATACCCCAGCCCTAGTAAGGGAATGATGAGAACATGCCCACGAACAAAGAACAAGTAATCGTTCTGAAAAGAAACAAGAATTCTTTTGAAAGGTACTGTTTGATTATAAAAACAATTACATTGTGGAAGTGCATTACACTTGGCGTACATCATATTATTCATCAAGGTCTTCAATTGTTGCGGCAGGTGGCATATTATGATATTTGTTGGTACATGCAGGGTATTTACCGCTGCCTTTCTGCGTCTCGCCTTCTTTATCTTGTCCTTGCATTCTTTCAACAAGATGCTTATAAAAAACAATGGGAGAAGTATCTTAATTTAAAGGCTTATTTTCCAATAGGAAACAACTCTCGTCTGTGAGTGAGTCGTTCGTTTTTCTGATTTCTGTGCGGCCAAAGTACAAGTTGTTAAATTATAAAACGATGGTAGGCAAAAGGTATTATCATAAGTATGCATACATGTATACTTGTTTTAGAGCAATTACCTTTGCTACTGGCTCCTGTTTCAGCTTTTTTCATTCCTTTGCAAGCCTACTGTCTTTGAAGGGAAATAAAAATAGTTTTTTTAGCTGGAGTTAGTTCCCTTCTCTCTCTTCCGTGTCCCTTTTCATTTTGTGTTTTTGAGGATGTCGTAAATCATTGGTTCCTTGAGCATTGCTGTTGGCTCAATGCTAGTTTCACCACTTATTACTTCTTGGTATGCAAAATGTGAGTTTTCAGAGTGTTTCCCTTTCTTCACTACTTTCAGACGCAGGTAATTGTTCATGCTTGATTTCTTGTAATAGGATTTCGTGTCAAGCAGCATAGATGTTCATTTGATGAACCCTTGCAAAATCAAGGTCATCGTTATCGGCTTCCGGGGCAGCAACTACACGTTCATCACTTTTCATAGTTTGCTCCTCAAATTCAGACTGACTGTTTCGGTGACCATCATACTCACTTGAGAATTTTTGCTTACGAGCACTATTATTATGCTCTTGTAGCATGTAACCGAGCACAGAATCTAGCACAACAGCAAATGTTTCCTTTTCCAAATTTGTTAATTGTATTTTTGTTGAGTTTTGGGTAGATAATGATGCATCTACCCAACTTTTAGCTTCCGAACTACCACCAGGAACAACTTCTATGGAATACGACAACGTACTCGGATGAAATCTTTCAGGTGGTAAATTGTATTGAACTGTTACTGTCTCAGTAGTAGGTTTGTTTTTTTCTTTCAAAATCCGTCAGCAGGGGAAATATTTTTTCGTGTGATTCAGGATAGTTGCATGATTATCTTCTAGCTTTTGTAATTGGACCTTTTTTTCTGGAATTGCTCCACTGTTATTTTTATGCATTTTCTGTTTCGATAGCCACAAGACTTGTAACATGTAAAGTCAGCTGTTGATTCTGTTTTTTAATTAGATAATTTGCCATCGAGCAGCGAGCTCGTTGACTTGAAGATCGCATTGTGAAATTTTTTGAAAGGCTCGCATAAGTCATCTCCGTCTCTGAGAACGAAGATATGGCGCGGTAAAGAAATGCATTTGGTGCAATTAATATTGATTTCACGTGCAGCACCTAAATGAAACTGTAAAAAAGTGCAGGAAATTTTATCTAAAATACTTTAGGATATAAAAGTGTTTTATCTGGATGAAAGCCACAGTCAAAGTTCTATTCCACACTAAAACTCTTCATCATCTCTCCAAAGAAATCTCCAACTCCAGCTTTTACGTCATTTTATACAACACTATTGGTGCTCCTTTCACTATTGTGTTGCAACACAAGTGCAAGTTTAAACGTTTTAGAGTACGCTTATTTTTTTGTTGACACCTGCAGCAGTTCCATGGCAGAAAGAGCTGCGGCAATAAGTAAGATCAATTTTTTAATATTTAAGCTTTGAAATAGCTCATTTTTCTTTCCTCTCTTAAAACTATATTCGAGCAAGCATCATGTTTCTGATATTAGCAGCATAAATTATTCTTCTACTCGCACATTTAATTCATCATTAAGCATTGCTGATTGAATCTCCGAAGGGTTTTAAACACTTTCTTTCTTTCTTTCTTATCTTAAAACTTTTCATAATAATTTTTAAGTAGGCTGCATTCAAGCAAAGCAGAGATACTGAGAAATCAACTTTGTATATCCTGATCTTGCAGATGCTGCTTCATACTCATATACGCTGTTTTCTCATCTGCATGGGATAACATTTCTTTTACGTGTATTATAACAGTAAATACTAGGAAAGTGCTCTTCTTTCCCCAGAAATTTTTATGTAGGTTTGGATATTTTTTGATGTTTTGTAAAAAAAATTGAAAGCTATGAGCTTTGTCGGTCACTCCGATTACATTCATTTAAGTTCGTGCCAGGTAGATTGTACCATTCATGATGATTTTTTAGTACTCTCAGTGATTCACCCTCAAGAAATGTTAATGTGAGTTCGGAATGTGAAATGTTCTAAGTTGTGAACCTTTTTGGTCACTTCTATAACATTCATTAAATTTAATTTTATGTGTTAAACAGGATAGTGTGATGCATCACTATCATTAATTTTCAAATTGCATACCACGCCAACGACATAATATTTCTTTCGCATCCCTCTGCTTCTTGTTTTCAGCTTGGCCCATAATGTATAATATCCGTTATATTTATCATTTTCATCATGATTTTATAATACTTACTACTCCTGCTTTGCTTTAATTTTTTTAAGTATTTGGTGTAGAGGTAAATACATAAATTAATAAAGATTGGCATAAATAATATTGATTTAAGCTTCTACATTCTTACCAACAAGGAGCTGTTGGAACTAGTAGTTTTGTGTGATAAATGCCACAAATACCACTCGAAGGCCTCTGTTAGACATAGATGATGGAAAGTGATGGAAACAGGTACTACGAAAATAGTTGAAAGTGAGTGGTCTCTGTTCCCTTTTTATAATTGCTTCATGTAATTCCCGTGTTAACAACATCATAATTTATCAGCAGATGACTTGACCGACGAAGCTGACGAAAGGATGAAGGATCAACTGCCATTAGGTGTGCTGCCATTAATACTTTTTCATATCGACATTTGCGCGAAGGTAATAATATTAATGACGCTATTTGTGATTTATTAGTCTATAAAGACTTTCTTTGTCAAGCAAATTAATTCGGGCATTTTCAAATCTGCATGACATGAACTGTCTGAAAGTAAACGGTCTTAAAGTAGCTCCACCTCGCAAGAAAATTTCCCGCTTTACAACAAGCAGACCTACCATTTTGCGCTAAAAAATTGTAAAGTAAATATAAAATAAAAATATTCGATTATGTCCACTATTATAATTTTCGAACTAATATAACGAATCATATTATCATATCGAAGGCACACCAGTATCTCCTGATGATGGTCAATCTTATTCCAATCCGAACTCTCCTGCTCAATCAGGTTGGGGAATAAAATGTGATTTTTAATATGGGGTCACATTTGCTGCTAGTCGTTACTGTTTTATGTTTTTCTACAGTTATGTTCTTAAGTTTTCTGGTGAGCTATGGTACCGACAAAGACGATATTGTGACTATTGCTGAGTACTCCATAAAGGCAGCAAAACTTGAGACATGCAAAGGACAACCCTCCAATGACCTATTATCCTCTGATTCTGATGATGACCACGAGAACATTTGCAAAAGTAAATCAGCGAAGAAAGAAGCTGGCCAGATAATATTTTAATATTTAATCTTTAAATACAATTCAAATATAGCCGAGTAATCTCATTGCAGTTTCCAGTGACACTTCAATCCCTGTTTGCTTCGTATGTAGACTGATTTTTGAAATTTTGGGAGCGCCTAAAGGTCATTTACAGGATCACACTGGAAATAAATTATTCTTTCTCGAGTGATTAAAGTCAGTGTTAATATGCTTCCTTTTTGTTTCTTTTTTCTCCTCATAATAATAATGTTTTTTTGCATTTGATTTAGGACAGTTCTTTATTTCAAACATTACTTAATAGCTAATTAATGCCAATTACTGTCCTTTGCCAACTATTAACCAATATTATATACCAATTTTTTACCGCTAGGTTTTCCAATAATTTTCCAAATATTAACCAAATGATACGAATAATTCTTACAAGCTTTTGTAGGAAGTGTATACATTAACAAGAATTTTTGTAATAGCAATATGTACATTTTCGCTGGGATTTTAAATTTAAGAATTGTCCCGATTTACAATTCGTGCAAATATTTGCCAAAAGAAAGTTTATACAGGCACGTGTAGACAATTCCAATTTCCAAAGCCCAAGTGGCTCATAATTAATACGTTGTGAGGTCTCGTTTTTGGCTTGCAAAATGCACGAGTTCGTTGTTTCCCAAAGTAGAGCATGCAAATGCAAGCAATGTTACCATTTTCCTTTGTCCATTTTTTTAAGATATGGACAAAGAAGTCCCATTCCTTATGTTATCGCCGGTTCTGGTGATTCCGAGGTCCATATAAAAGGAACCTCGACGCGCGGACAAAGTTAGTTGTATTTTTGTCCTTATGCTTTACGCATCACTCTGCAACCTGAGATATTTCCAGGAAGCTTTAGTTTTAGTTCCTGTTCAAGTCGAGTCTCTCCTTGAACAGATTAGGTTAAGGTTGCAGATCTGAGATTTCCGCTACACAGCGACGTTCCCAGATCTGCCTAGATCAAAAGGTAGCATACTACCTTCCTCACTCCCAATCACCCATAAGGTGCTTGGTTATTTTTTGGCAACTTATATCTGCCGTTTTACCGCATTCATTTATTACGCATATGCAATCTACGCGATTGTCACTTTCTACGAGCGGTACACAAGTCACTTTCTACGAGCATTGCACTACTGTCATAGCTATACGAACGGGACTCTGATCATTTTCATAGCATTTGTGATCGACTTGGGGCATTTTGAGCATTTCATATCTCACCCTACAAGTCTCCTCACAAAATTGGCGATCCTTTTGCCAGGATAGCTATTCGTTCGGTAGTGCGATACGAACTTGAAAATGTCAGCAAATAGACGCCGCGGTCGAGCAGCTAACGCTGAGCCCGAAGGCGAGGCTGATATTAATCCAGCTGGAGCGGTTGGTGGTATACAGCACAGTCCACCCAATAATCCTCCAGTTATGCCTCCACCTGATTACCGTGCAGCGGTGCAAAATTTACCACCGAATGTTGATCAGGATGGAATTCCTCATCTGTTCCAATTGCAACAGCAATCGTTAGAACAAATGAATAGGAATCAGCAAGCAGTTGAAAGGAGCTTTAACAACCTTGCTGAGCAGAACAGGCAACAGGGTAATGCCTTGCTAACTGCATTAAATAACATTCATGCAGCTATAGCAAGGCAAAATGCTCCTATTTTTGTGCCGCCACCTGCACCACCGCATGTTAATCCTGCTGTGAATTTACAAGCTAATGGTGCAAACGCACAAAATCATGCACAGCGCACACATCACTTGAAGACAAGTGATATTAAGATCCCTACGTATAAGGGTGCGCATGATCATAAAACCCCGTACGACTATCTACTGGAGTTAGAAAAATACGCCGCCGTAGTGGGATATTCGGAGGAGCAAATGCTCCGACAGGTAATCCCCCTATCTCTAGTAGACGATGCCTATAAGTGGTACCGCTACGAACCTGCTTTTGCAACATGGCAGGATTTTAAGAGAAGGGTCCGCAAAGAATTCCAGGCCATCGGGTATAATGATGACCTGAAGAAGGAGATGGAAAGCAGGTATCAAGGTACGAATGAAACGCT
>JAQIXX010007284.1:0-11051 GCA_034700605.1 Willowsia nigromaculata | reverse complement strand
TTACAATGATTTCCGACTCACTGTGACTCTTTATATTTAGTTTTAGCCTTTTTTGATGTAGGACTTGTTGGATTTTTTTAAAAGTTTTAATCGTCACTTAGTACCACCATATCGGGGTTTGTGACTTGGTACTCGCGATTTAGTACCAATATCGAGTTTCAGGTACTAAGTTGCGAGTTTTGAAAACTTGCTACTTGTGATATCGGCATTGTGTCCGGATTCCTAGTGAAAGTTACGTTCAAGCCGATTAGCAAAATCGTATTTTCCCTTTAACCCAGACTCATATCCCTGCAGATTGAAAAACAAAAATTCTGCAAACAAGGAAGTTTCTAATCGATTCATGAGTCTTTGAAATATTGAGTCACACTTTTTAAACTCGAAAATATTTCTGCTTCCCCTAAAAATTGCCAAATTCACTGTAGCATTAATATCTGTAGCATGTTGCTATTCCTGTGAGCACTACGAATCTAATTCTGAATAAATCTTTACACACTGTAAATTTGGTTTTTTTTCGTTTGCGCAAACGAGATCTGAAAATGTCTTTAAGGTTGTGGTTCTTGGTGGAAGGCGACACTTCCAACAGTTACTAATCCTTTATAACCGTTTGACAATATGGTACCAGCTATAAGCCACGATGCAATTACAAGTCTTACTGTGCCCATTCGAATTAGACTACTTGGAGCTGGTATGCTGTTTTCACTTAAAAGTGCAAAAATGTAAAAACAAGAAAGACGGCTGATAGTACACTCTAAATATTAACAGAAAGGCTAGGCAAAATATTGCAAAAATGAAGCATCTCAATTTAAACATTTCAAGTTGCCTTGAAATGGTTGAAAAATAAAGGGAAAACTGACGTTCTTTAGAATAGCAAGTTAAAAAGTTAAACCCTTCGTAACTCACAAATATGATAGTCGGATCGTAAATCACCGCATCGTATCTGAAGTCTTCATAATTGTCTTCTAACCGTTTTATCTTTTTAAATTTGGGATATTTACCGTGTGATTCCGCTAATATCAAAATCTGGTTTTGTCTGGCTGTGTTCATGAGTAAATTTGTAATGGCATATTGAAATTTTAAGTGTTCACTAGAGTCAAAAAGGAAAACATTCTTTTGAGATCTATATGCTGCGAAATCTGTGATTTAAAATTCTAATTCGTCCGACCATTCCAACATTTCCCATACTTTTGGAGTACCATATCTTTTAACTGTAGACTTGAATAAAGTATTGTCAAGTAAATATCTTGAACGAATAAAACCTGGATTTGGAGAACAATAGTTGCACACATATATATGGTCACAGCGTTCAGCGGAATGAGGATTGATGGTACTCATCGGAACATCAGCATGGAACCTTAGTAAACCAATATTGTTGGTCCGCACTCTAATTCCCTGAGAATAAAGCAATAATTGCTGGAATGTTGCTGCAGATGTAGATTCTTCTTCTGAAAATTTGTTTTCATATCTTGATCTTGGTGGCTGGATTTTCAGATAAATGATTTTTGCTTCATCCAAATTGCATATTAACGAATTGATTACCTGTGAAGCCAAAATTAGAGGAAAATACCAATACCAAGAGTGTCCAATCTCAAATCTTGTCACTTGTTTTGTAAATAAAGTCACAATATACTGACAAGTTCGCCGAAATCTCGATTTTACACGATATCTCACAGAGTCAAATATAAAATGTAGATATGGAAATTTTAAGAAAGGGTTTGAAGTCTCGTTTCCTGTAACATTCCACAATGATCGGATTTCCTTCATGTTAGAAAACACTTTTGGTGATCACTTACAATAAAAGTCTTAAGCAACATTGACTCATTAATGTATGGAATATATGTACGTCCTACGGTGAACGTTTTGTTCATTGTCATACGGAGAAGTCCAGACAGTGTGTCGTGAGAATAATGAACATTTTGTGTCATAACAAAAACATTTGAACAACTTATGCTGTTTAAAATGCTGCCAATTCCAGTTCCAGTTCTACTTCAAGCATACCAGCCCATGGTTTTATTAGTGAAGAACGAATAACTGATGAAATTGCTACTGAAATCGTCAACACATTTATTAGCGTTCCTCTTATTGAATATGCCATTGTTTCAAAGTTTTAAAGAATTACAATATTCAACTTTAGATAGTCTTGATTTAAAATGTTTAATGTTATAGCAGCTGAGAAGCTGAGTGAAGTAAGTATTGCCACAGACTACAGAATATAATCCACTATAACCTCTACTTAAAGTGAATTTTCAATATTTTTTAGAGCATTCATGATCGTCTGATTTGTATGGCGTAGAATGACTTGTCAAGTATTAAAATGTATCAGGTTTGGCAAAGTTTCAATTCAGGCAAGTAGTCCATCGTCGCTTTTTTAAGCAGTTTCTCTCCATAAAAAGTCATTTTATGTCTTTCATGAAACTTACTAATCAGTTTGCATCTTAACAACTTTTTAGACGATAAATGAATATTTTCGATCCTTTCGCTTACCCTTTAAATAATAAGAAATTTAGATAGTAGATATGTTATAGAAAAAACTTTCTGATACCCTTACTGCCACATTAGCATAGTAGCTTGTATAACTTACAAATCCATTTTATTAAAACAATTTCACATTTTGAGGTAGTAGTCACATTTAAATGATTAATATTTTATAGTCTGACCTTACTTAAGTATTGACTTTATTAGCTTTTGATGAAGAGCACACAATCATATAATATCACTTCACATAAATCTTTAGTGCAGGTAAGAAATATTATGTTCATTTTACAAAATACAATGTACAAACTCCATAAAGATAAGGTATGGTCGTACAGGTAGGCTTACACGTGAAAAGGATCTGATAAGCATGTTAGTAATGTGAGACAAACACGTTTGCAGCAATTAAACGATTAAAGCAACTACTTTATATGTATAAGAAGAAGCGTCACATGGACATTGGCAAAGAAAGACATCATAAAGGATTTTTTGAACCTTTTGTGAGAATTAAAACCTTGTTTTATGAATGTTAATGTCATGTTAGTTTATTCGTTATTGAATATGATGAAATATAGTATTTCTAATGCATCGTCCTAATCCAATGTTATTTTTTTCAGTCAACAAAGTTATGTTGATTCCTGCAACTTTAAATATACACAAAATTAAAACTAGTTTTATCATATTTTCTCATAAAATATATGGCAAAAACTTGCGTGCACGATTCCCCTACAAACTCCAGGCTTAACTGTTTTGAGGTCAGTTACGCAATGTTACAATAAACTAGTTATCATGACAAACTCGCTTTGCTTAAGAAAGTTTTAAGGGAATGTGGGTTCCATAAACTGATTTTCATAGCTCCAATGCAGTCAGATTTGTAAACAAATATCACTATAATGCATAATCAGTATGTTTAGAAGCTACTTATGCACATTGTTTATACATGTAGTACAATTAATCTGAAACATGTGAATAACTAATTTACTTATAGCATATTAAGTTTATAATATATTTTGCAAGGAAGCTACATATATGGATGCTCAAGATGTATGAGATAGCATATTTATGTATGGTTTGTTCTAACCACAAAATTGGCTGATGACCAACTTAACGATTGGTCTCTAATAATAAACTCTACAAGTGATACCTTGATATTCTATGCAAGCCGAGAGGTTACGTAGAGCATTTTATGCATAATGTTTAAAATAATTTGTAAAATTTATTGTAATTAAGAGACGTTGGAAACAGGACGTAGAAGAAAATACATGAATAAGGTGGCAATGTATTAGATTTCCAAAGTTGAATCGTAATAGCCAGCGTTTTTGAAACAATCCAAAAATTAGCTACTTATGGATTAATTATTAACAGTTGTAAATATTTGTTTATTCCCTGTATTTTTGTATTGATGTGTTTATTTGATTACTTGAAATGGAATACTATGAATAAAAATTATAAGTACAACAACAACGAAAATATTAAATATAAAAAGCTCAGTACAATTTAATGGCTTCTTACGCTAGCATATCATGGTAAATATTAGTATTATTCAGAAATACCTATAAAGTTAACTATTAAAATTTATACTACAAATTGTTGCGATTATTAAATCATAGATATGTTCTTCCTTTCTTCTCACTCGAGTGCTTTGTGTTGTGGCTTCTATTATTTGAAGGAAGTTTATGTTTCCTAGAAACGGAAACGCTACTTCCTGGCGGAGAAACTAACTCTACATCAATCGGACCATAGGCCCTTGTATCATCATAGATTTTTACTAATTGATTTGTCTCGTTATGCTTTTGATCCATGGAACTGCCAACGTCCTTTTTTATATCAACACTATCTCCCTCTGACCTAACAGTCGTTCCTAAAATAAATTATGATAAAAGCTTATTTAACAAGTTCTGTCATCTCTGATACATACATGAAGATGCATTTCTCAGCATTAAAAACTCTTCATACCTAAGCAATCCTTTTTAGTTTGTTGTAATGCAGCCATCAAATGAATCTTGATAATGCTGACGAATCTTTCAGGAACTCCACTTTTTCCAGCTAGTTCGGCAATCCATACAACTGCTTTGTCAGGGTTCAGTTCGTCTTCCACCTTTCCAAGAAAAATTTTCATAGAACTTTCTGCTTCACTGGCTGTCATCCTTAAACACGCTTTAAATACGGATGCCTCCATGATTTCCATTTTGCCCTGATATTCTGATTCAAGCATAGAAAAAATTTCAATGCCCACACAATTATTGTGGAGGATGCTTCTTATATCTCCACCAATATCCTCCTTAACTTTCAAAACAGCAGTTTTGATGTCATCTACCCCAGGACATATCATCTTTTTTATTTTGCTTTTGCAAATTTCCTCAAACTCTGTGGAAATAAGAATTCCAATGTAATCTTGGGTCATTCCCTGGTGCCTCGCATTTTTCGCCAGTAGATCTTCCCCATATCTTCTAATTGACATTTTTGTGTGTTCCAACATCTTTAATCCGTCATCACGTGACGGTTTGCTTGAACTTTCACCTGGAGACACTTTCATCTTATTTATGAATGCATCACATTTGGCAAGTGTGTGCTTTGTGATATCACCAACAAATTTGGTCATTTGTTGATGTTCATAAAATTTTTCATGGGGGATTGGTCTCTTACTTAAAGTGCTGTCGTCGTTCAGTTTTTCAGTTTCTTTTTCAAAATATAGCAGGAAATAAGCCTGTTCCAAACTTTTTACAAACCCGACCTTGATTTTCCCCGCATTTTTCGTGATAAATTGGCATCTTCTTTCCTCATTTCGTTTCTTGAATGTTTCACAAATTGCTTCTAGAGTTGACTTGATCTGGTGACGACAAAAGTCTTTTTGATGAATAATAAAAGACATTTGCAGTAGCACGTCACATTCTTCCATTGATTTTTTCAATGCATCACGAGTGGCATCATGCAGATTTCGACCTTGTAAAAATGGGATAGAGCCTCCAATTCCGTTTTTCTCGAAATGGTTGTTAAGAATTTGAAAATACGTTTCCTTTGATTGCTCCAAAATTTGATTAGAATCGAGAGCAATTGGATTGAATGGATCTTTTGCATAATGTGGAGTAAGAGATGTGATATCTGACTTGTCATTTCCTTCCGTATTTGAGGAGAAAAAGGTATCCACCCACTTCTCTACGTAGTGGCCAATTTGTGTGACAGGAACATGGTTTCTGTGATCCATTGAAGAAATTAAATCACTAACAGTTGGTGCCACGTTTCAAAGTTTTGCAATGAATTAATGAACACAAATTAAATTTATACAGAGTTTTTAATATTCAGACTGTTAAATGATTTCAATTTGCTTTTCAACGAAATTGAGACAGGAACTATTTTGGTTAACTCAATTATTGACTATGGAGGCTAATTTTCAGAACTTAAGCTTTCGGTGACTTTCCGTTAGCTTTTTCAAGAATACAGAGAACAATGGAAATTCCTCGAATACAAAAACAATACACACCAAGAAACCAAACAAGCTACTTGACAGGGAAGAGAACTGGAATTAAGCAAGTTTTTGGAGGTGATTGTGAGTAAGTATGAGCCGCAGTATGGTATGTTTCCTTTATCGCTCATATAATGCGCCAGGAATTTCGACCCTTTATTTGTGAATAGCTCATGTGTAGATTAGAAAGCTAAAATTACACATGCTTTTTAAAGGATGCAATGTAAAACGTGTAGATGCGTACAAAAAAGATGATTCATCGCTTCAGCAGATTAGCTTTATTGAAAAGAGGTAACTGTAGCCTGTGGCATATTTACGTTAGTATAGACACAACTCCACCAAAAACTAAAGATATATATTTATAAAGTAGAATCTCAGAAAGGATTGAGCTAGAAAGTCATAAATGAGGCATTCCATACAATTTGGAAAGGCCTACACCCGTGACACCCGTTAATGTTTTTGAGAATTTGTATTGCCTGATTTGTATTAGATGAAGTGATTTGTGAAGTACTAAAATATATCAGATTTGGATTGGAATGGATTTAATTCGTGTAAATACTCAATTGCCGCTCTTTTTATGAGTTTCTCTCTTTGATTATTCACTTTATCACTTTCGAAAACTTATCAATTTGCATTTTAACAATTTTAAGAAGATAAATGACTAAATTAGCTCTTTTTCCTCCAGCGTTCAAACAATAAGAAATTGCATTCAAGTCAGAAGATGTATTTTAAATAGGACTTTCTGATATCCTTGCAGCCATATTAGCATATAAGCTTGTATAACTTATTAGTCCATTTTAATAAAACAATTTCGCATTTTGAGGTAGTACCTGCATTTTAATTACAAATATCTTATGGTCTAACCTACTACAAGATTTATTGCATCAGCTTTTAATGAAAAGCAGCTAGTCGTATAATATAACATCACATAAAGCTTCAGTCCACATAAGTAATTTCATTTTCATTATGCAAAATTGATTCCATAAAGCTAACGTGTGGTAGGGCACGCTTACACGTGCACAGGATTTTATAAGTATGCATGTATTGCAGAAGAAAACGTGTGCAGCAGGTGAGTGATTCAATTAATTAGATTACATATATATGAAAGAAGCATCTCATGGACATTAGCAAAGAAAGACATGCAAAGGGTACTTGAAAAGTGATATGTGATGGGTAATGGTACATGTGAAAGAAAGATACTTGTGACGGTAGTTGAAATTTTTTGCATGAATTCCATGAAATCTGAATATTAATGTTTTCACGTTATGCCTTTTGAGTCTCATTTAATTACAGAAAATTATATCCTAATTCTATCGTAGTTTGTCCAGATGATTTTTTACGTTTTATAGGTGAACCTTGGAACAAGTTATATCGTAAGCAGAAATATGTTTCTGTTTTGGCTCTATTTGCCCCAAAAATACATGTTACGAGCCGAAAAAATAAATTTTCTTCGTTTTTAGTATTATCTCTTAAAATATAACAAAATTATGTGGTAACTCGATTTGTGCCAAAAAACGGGTAAAAAGTCAAAAATGTTGATCAATACTATTTAGGGTTTACTTTCCCCTATTGAAGTTAAATTCCCAGTTTACTTCGATCATACCCTCCTAATGCCAGACAGAATGTAGTGCACGTCGTTTTAAGCAGTTGAAACATTTTCTTGATGTATTTGAAACAACATATATTTCAAGTGTAGACTATAGTAGACATAATATCAAACTACATATTTAACGATTAATTTTATAATAAGGGATGTGCTTGTGTATACTATATGATTGAATATACTTTAAAATTAAAAATTTATTCAATAAAATTTCTATGAAGCCAACTTGTGTAAAATTAGAGTACATTATATAAAGTTGAAAAAGTAAAAAATCTATTACGCAATGGAAGTTACGAGTAAATGTAATATATGTATATTGTTATACCCCAATGCCGGTACTGTAAGACGAATTTGAATTTTTGTCTTCTTACTAGCACACAAACTATCTTAAAAAATTACGTCAAAAGTGTTAGCACTGGAATTATTTAAAAAATTAAACACATTTACTCTTGGGTCATGAAAATCTTAAAAGTCTGAGTCATAATTTAGAACGATGAAAACTTTATAGCAAAGGTTGATTAAAATATCTACAAAATATTCTTAAAATCTTAAATCACTAAATTGATTTTACAAAACTATTGTAATAGTAAGTAAAATTACATTAAAAAATTACTATTTAAGCATGTAAGTACTGTCATTACTTATTATTATTATAATGTTTTTTCAAGTCAACTTTGCGTAGGCAAAACAAAGTGGTTGCGTAACACAGGTAAAAAATGACCACTACCTAAGTTTTTAAAAGCCCTTTATTAATATGTGATATATAAAACAAAATAGTTTTGGCTAGCCTAAAATGTTATCAATTTATTCGCGTACAATCTTACATAAATTTATCTACTTAAAAATTTAAAATATTGTAACATATAATTTAAGTGGTTTTCAAATGTTAAGTAATTCCCAAGTATTATTAGTTGGTAGTGATTGCGTAACTATTCAATACCTACGCACAACTTTGGGTTGACCTTTTTTGTCAAAAAATAGTTTGATGCCTACATACAAGCTTCATTGTAGGCATCAGAATTGTTCCATAATGTCATCCTAATTTCAGGAGCGTACACGCAATTTTCGTGTGATCTAGCTCAAAATTTGTAGATAAGAAGGCCCTAAAATTGCTTCTAAAATCCAATATTTGCGTCATAAAAATCAGAATGTTGACAGAGAAAATAAGGAAAGATGTGTGCATCCGACTTGGCCCTCACGTAAAATATACCTTAACTGGAGGGTTTTATTGGTCCCTTGAAAAAGAACGTTTTGTGCAAATTCAATCGTACAATTACATCAGTTGGTTGTTCTCTTACTATTCTGGTTACATAGTACAACTTGTAATATTCGGGTACTTGAGGTTATCTGCAGAAGATGATGTTACAGGGACGGATTCCACAACTGACGACACAGTCAACCACAGTCTGAAGCAGTTAATTGGGATTTTGTTTCTCCTGGCATTCAAGTCTATTCACGTAGCAGGGTCTGTGGCTGTAAAGTACCTGGATGAAATGACAGAAAACTTGAACCAACTCTTCTCGCTTGACACACATCTTCGAAAATCTCTGCCAAAAATTTGGGAAGGTCGTGTTCAATACAAAGAAATGGAATATCTGGTCAAATTTGTCTGCTATTTCCCATGGGTTTTACCTGTGTTGTTTATGCTTTCATTTTTTCACCCCGCGGACCCCATACGAAACATGGTTCAAGATATATTGGAGGTAGAACTTTCACCTAACCAGCTTCTCACTTGGATTGCCGCATTTGGAGAGGCATACGCTGTGTTATCCCTTACCGGAATAGTTGTTGGCATAATATATTTGGTCATACTCACACTTTATGTTTGTGAGAATTGGCTTGCTGTCACTATGCCAGATTTCCGTCATAAAATTTATGCAACTGCAAATGGAAAGGAATTCGTTAAACTGGAGACATCTGAAAGGATTGAGGCGACTCAGATTATATTGGTGTACAGGTCTCTGCAAATTTTGTCAGGATTGGCAAACTCATGGGTTGCCAATGTACGAATTGCTTATCAGCACGCAACAGTACTATTAATAGCGGTTCTCTGTAGCTTTGGCTTAATTAGGAATGTTGGAGAATTATTGGCAGCTGCATCTCTAATGGGATACTCGATCGCTTCAATCCTGACGCTTGGAGTTGTTGTTGCAATCTTTATATTTTATACGGAGTGCTATATGATAGATGGATTAGAAACTAATTGGGGACTTTATAAAGAAAGATTATTGAACAATTCCAGCAGACGAAGCGCAGTTTATAAAGCAGCCAAATCCTTCCGTCCTATTTCTGTTATGACAACTTACCCATTTTGTAAATTAAATAAAAGCACTTATTTGGAGTTTTGTGACGCTCTCGTTAACAATACCGTAAATTTACTTATGACGTTTTAATGTATGTACATGTCTCATGTAAAGAATATTTTTAATGTATTTAATGTAAATATTTAAAACGTTAATATGTTTAATAAAAATTTGTTATTCACTTGAATTCTTTTGGTTCCAATGTTATGAGTTAGAAATTTTTTAAATGACATAAAATTTGCACATAATTTATCGACGAATGTAAATAGTTAACTTCCAATGATGCTACGAATAAAACTTTCTTCCATCAATTTTTCTATTTTTTCTCCAGATAAAGCATATACGGATTATCAAAATGAACGTGTCTACGATACCAACAAAATATGAATTGAAAAATATGACTTATAAAATTTATTAATGTATAATCTAAGTGGACAAAAAAATATGCATACATGTAATACTTAATATATAATATTACGGTATCCTATCAGAACCATTTCCGGTTCGTAATAGCTGCCGCCAGGGTGGGCTCCTGAGCCCTTATCTATTCGCAATTTACGTTGGCCAACTCAGTGTTATCCTAAACTCCAGTGGTTTAGGTTGTCGCATTGGATCAACAATTATTAATCACTTGGCATATGCTGATGATTATTGTTTACTCTCCACAAGTGTTAATGCATTACGTAAAATGCTATTGATATGTGAAGCATATGCTAAAGAACATACAATTATATTCAATCCAAGTAAAACCATGTGCCAGTGCTTTGTACCTCGCTCTTTTGATATACTAAGACCGAAAATCATGTTCTGTGGAAAATTAGTGGCTTGGTGTGATGAAGTAAGATATCTTGGATTTGATATTAGCTGTTGGAATAGAGATATACTAGAGCTCGAACGTAGGCGAAGAGAGCTGTATATCAGGATTATGTATATATTCTGTCGTCAAGATTTAAAATGTGTAGTGAAAGTGTCAAAAAATACTTGTTTAATACGTACTTTACATCATCGTACTGTATAAGTCTGTGGTGTCCACCAAAAAACATTATGATACAAAAGATGAATGTGGCATACAATGATGCGTTTAGATATCTCTTCAACTATGGTAAAAAATGCAGTGCATCAGAAATGTTTGTCAGACATAGAGTCAACACTTTTACGACATGTAGGAGAAAAGCCGCTTTCTCGCTACTGAAGAGAGTTAGTGAAAGTGACA
>JAQIXX010007283.1:0-11054 GCA_034700605.1 Willowsia nigromaculata | reverse complement strand
CTTATCGTTTTACTATTACTTCGTTGCAGCTAAGCATAGCACAAAAAGGAAAAATTACAAAGATATTCTTCCTTCTCGTGTAAGAAATTATTATACATTAATACAAGCCTTACGGAGTATAATATAGTATACAATAGTAACGTTTCAGTTTACAATAGGTAGTAGCAGTCCAACTTTAAAGTAAAGTAAAAAGTTGCAATTTCTGTGCATTCTTGTCTGTGCTCTCGTGTGTGTCTCACAAAAGAAGCGTTTCTACGAGCAAGCTCGACGGATCTCTCAACATCAGCTCATTATTTTTGTGGTGTGTGAGACGCAGGTCTTGTAATAATTACTCATCTTGTTTCTAGAATCATTAGTAAAATAAAGCGTGAGAAATAGTGAAACTTTTAATTATAAAAATGGAGGTGAAAAGCAGAACTGGAGAAGTTCAGCAGCAGGGGATTGTCGCTCTGGTCCTCAGTTTAGTTTTATACTTTACCACTTTGTTCTCAAGAGCGTGGGAAACGGCAAAGTCATTCAAGGAGAATCTCGCTAATCCCGAATTGTGGAGGCTTTTCATATCCTCGATTCCCTGGTATGCAGCACGCAAACGAACGTGTTTTCTAGTTTAAAACTTTTATCAGTGATATTTATGTCGTGTAATTTTTATTGAATTGTTCGGTTCATTGTTGGTAATTTCTGAAACAGCATCACAGTGATCGAGGATGATCCCCAAGATGAGAATAAAAATAAGGAGGAATGAGGAATAGGCTGTATCAATCATCATCATCATCACGACGACGCAATCAAACGACTTTGAATACCTCGCATCTAATATCCTAGCTTTCTTTCTTCAGAGGAGGCAAGAGGGGCTGTGTTGCGCACTTGAGAACAAGTCGAGTTTGTCGACGTCTATTGTTGCAATAATGACCTACATAAGAAATACGATACCCACACGTCATTATTCAATCAATCAATTCATCGTTATGTTATAGGTATACATAGACTTCCATTCCACTGAGGAGGCTCGAGATAAGCCCAGTCTTTCTGCGATAAACATTGGGGACTGTGCTCATCTTGAATCCTTCTGGATACCATTAAATTTTAAACTTTTACTACCGTAATGTTGATATGAACGAGAGTATACACACGGTAATTTAGTCAGTGTAATAGCTAAATGTATGAACAATTTTATTTTAGTTTGCATTTCACAAATGTTTTTCTTTAAAAATTGCACTGCCGCGTACAGTATGATTTCTGACTTGGCGAGACTCTCTTTCTTGCATTGCATTTCAACTGTAGGCTACTAGTTAGCTGTAAACTTAAGACCTTAAAACTTTTTTGTAGTACTAAATATTTTTGTATTCTGTATTGCTGTAACTTTATATATTATTTAAAAATACTCAAACTCGTGTAAATAAAACCGCTCTCTCTTTAAGGAAACGAAACAATGTCAATTGTAACTTTACTGTAAATAGGGTGTTTTGATTGAATGGCACCGTCATTGATGGTGAATGCCGGCTGTAGCAGATTAGGAGGGTCCTTACTCAACAAATTAGCTAATCCACCTTCAACACCAACTGTCAAAGTCAAAGTTCTGATGTAACAGTAAGGCTGCTAAAAACACGAAGGCGGAGGTGGACCAATAAGTTTTCTGTCATTACTGCATAATAATATGTGCCTCCACAACTACCGCATGCATCCCCAACAATGATGCAAAACACTGACCACTTACAATACAATACTCTGTTTACATCCTTGTCTAAATTTACTTTTTTAATGAATATATTAATGATAATAGGATATTCATAGCATTCATTACAATTATATAGTTTACGATGAGCATTGAATTGGAGGGACTCTACCACAACCAATGATGCAATTCACAAGGCAAAGATCTCGCATTATGTACGCGTGTGTGTCTTCCTTTAACAGCACCAACCGATTTGGAGTCAAGGTCGCCCACTCTCTTCGACTAGTCTAGAGACTCGAGGAAAGAAGACGAAAGAAGCATTAGCCATCCTTGCGTGTACACCCAAAATAACTTTTAAGAATGCCGTATACTTCCTTGAAGGGTTCTTCCTTTTCACACTCTCAATAACAATGCGTTCTTCAAATTTGAAATTTGGATCAAGGTAGAAGGAGAAATCTGTCACTTCATTGCTTTTTGTTTGCGTGAGGTGACTGAGGTGAGTACGCGTCCTCCTCACTGGTCATTCTCGATATCTCTCGATGAATGAGTCATCATCGCACATTTGGCAAGGCACTTACGATTAGTACATTGGTTGGACGCAGATTCCCAGCTGAGGCCTGTGGCATTTTCCTTTGTTCACCCTTCCTTTGTTCTACTTTTTGCCTATCTGGAAAGCTTCTTCTGAAAACCCCGATAATATTATGGCCAACAGTGAAAGACATGGTGTGCATTTGTTATCAGCCATTGAGCAAACCACTGGCGGAAAGGGTGCTCAGGCTATTCTTTCCAGCCTGTTATGCAATGTAAACAAACATGCATGCAAAAAAATTGTAAATGCACTCAACATGTGGTCCCTTGTGTTTTTGAGACTTTTGATCGGCAGTGGAGAAAAATAAATAAAACGTGAAACGTTTTGCGCATTTTCGTATTTACAAACTTAAAAAGCTGACATTCCCGGCTTTTTTTGTATTTTCTCATATGAGTTTGGGAAAAGAGACAGCGCTGGAGGTGGAGAACTGCCAGCAGGAAGAAGAGACGAGGGGCACTGGCACTGATTTGAATGGTTGTTCACCCACTTCGTCGTCGTCCGGCGAGCGAGAGAAACGGTTCACTCGAGTGGACGTTTTGGATGTGACGTGTGCAGAAAATTTGGATGAGCTCATTGCAGAAGCTTTTAATCAAACAAGACGGCCAATTATCCTTCGTGGTTTTGACATTGGACCGTGCAGGGAAAGGTGGACTCCAGAATATTTAGTTGGTTGTTGTCCAGAGGGGAAGAGAGTGAAAGTTCATAAGAGTCAAGAGGAGAAGCTTGATTTCCGGCAAAAGAATTTTGTCTATGACACGATCAGTTTTCGGCATTTGATTCAGTTGTGTTCCGCGACAAGAGCGGAGGATATTGAGGAGGAGAAGTATAACTATTTGTGGTACTTGAGGTCCATCGGAGAAGATCCGAGGTAATAATATTTATCACTTATTATTGGCGCATTCATTCAGTGCTCAGCAGAATCTGATTTTTCTGTTTCTGAATATTATTTCAGAGGTCGAGACGTTTCTGATATTTCCGTCCATTTTCCGGAACTGGCTAAAGATCTCACAGTGCCTCCATTGTTTCCGAAAGAGTCTTTCTTCTCCTCGGTTTTTCGCATCACATCGCCCAAGTTGCAACTATGGACTCATTATGACACTTGCGATAACATTTTGATCCAAATTCGAGGAAAGAAACGAATAGTCTTTTACCCGCCCGGTGAAGCTCTCAATCTCTACTTGGATGGGGATAAATCACAAATCGTAGACATTGACAATCCTGATTTTAATCAGTTCCCAAAGTTTAAGAACGTGTCAGCGTATGAGGCCTTCTTGGATGAGGGGGATATCATTTTCATTCCAGCATTGTGGTTTCACAATGTGACAGCCTTAGAATACAGCATCTCTGTGAACATCTTTTGGAGAAACCTGGACGCTGAGTTGTACGACAAAAAGGATCCTTACGGCAATAAAGATTTGATCCCAGCACAGTTGGTAAGGATTGACCTTGATGATTCTTATCAAAGAATGAATCTGAGTTGTAGTTGATAGTTGTATGTAGTAGTTTAGAGAGTAATTTGATCCTCCAATTTTCTGTGCTAATTTTGATAATTTCACAGGGATACCGCACACTGGAGAAAATTATAAACCAGGTGACTACTCTACCCCAGGATTACCAAGATTTCTACATAAGACGTATGATCAATAGATTGGAAAAACGTCTTCAGGAACTTCAAGTGGCTGATACGCAATAAGATTTTTTTAAATTAGCTGTAGCAGTTGTGATAAAATACTTTCTCTGTCAAGATGGAGTTTGTGGAAAATATGAAACCCCTGGATGTTTACGAAAGTATTACATGCAACTGTTTTAAATATCATTTTCTGGAAATAGTAATTCATACAGCGAAAATTGAGTAAAATGTTTTATTTGTACAGATAAATTCTATGAGTTTGTGCTGGAGAACCATCGCGATGACCTCCTGAAGATTTTGAAGGAACCTAATCCCACTGCCCATTACCCCTTGGAATTGTTGTAAGACGATAATCCTAGAAAACACTTTTTTTTCTTTGTGTAGTTAGTAGAAATATTAACAAAAATTATTACTTTCGTAGCTTTTGTCTGATGCCCCATTATCTTGCTGAAAAAATTGTGGACTCGCCCAACACAGTACTTCCTGCTTTAGACAGAGCTGCAGGCCGTGCCTTGGCAGATTTGTATCAGGCAGTAAATGATAACGAAGAAAGTCTTGTGTTCAAAAAGCACATTCATGTTCGTTTTCTCTCAATGGTGTCTGATGTCGGCACTGGCAGATATAGGATGGTGTTTCCTGGTAGTAAGGACGTGGGAGAGTTTATGGGACTTGTAGGCACTGTTGTGAGAGTTTCAACACCGAAACTGCTGGAATACAAAAAGTTTTACAGATGCAACAAATGTAAACAGACAATGGTTGTTGAAGCAGTAGCGAGTCGATGTTATAACATTCCAAAGATTGATAAATGTGAAAACCTGTGCGTCGGAGCAAAACTGGAGGAGTTTGATCCTGGAGAAGGATTAAAAAATAAAACCACTACCTATTCTCGTGTAAAGGATTACCAGGAAGTGAAATTGCAGGTAATGAAGAATCAAATATGATGTTTAAAGGTTTACTGCCGTTTTGTTTCACTCAAAGTTTTTCGAGTCATGTACGGTTTGACCCGGACCTTATGGCTTAGAGGAAGAATCAATAACACTTTGAATCAAAACAAAACAAAAAGTTACTTTGCTTATCTACATGCTACACGCTTTAATGCTAAAACAATTATTCAATGCTTATCGAAATGACAAAGTTAAATGGCGACTGACCGTTTACTGATCAAACTGTTCCTGTTATTTGCTCAAAAGATAAAAGTATAATGTATTGGTGTATTTATTGATTGAGTGGAAAGGTCATCATTAAAACACTTTGATTCTAACGACTGAATGGGGACATCTTCAATCAATTTTGTATTTAATTTTTTTCTTGTATTTCTCTTCAGGAGCAAATAAGCAGCCGTACCGATTTTGGAAGTTTACCGAAAGCATTGTGGGTGATTCTTGAAGATGACCTAGTGGACTCTTGCAAACCCGGTGATGATGTAGTTATAACGTGAGTGAGCGTCTAGTAGTTTCCCCTTTCCTAGACCCATTGGATATTGTAATTATTGGATTATTATTTACTTGCTTTCATAGGGGAACTCTGTTTCTGAGATGGAAACTCTTTCGCAAAGACCATCCCATTTGCTCAGAAGTCACCTTTATGGCAAACCACGTCGAGGTAAGTGGAAATTGGGCATTTTTCTATGCAGTGATTGTGAATAATACTTTGCAAGTATCTAAAATTTTATCTCTTATGTTGATAGGTAAAGAATGACCAACGATCGTCTGTTCAAATCGTGCCTGATACTTTAAAACTGTTTGATGATTTCTGGGCTCGATATGAAACCAACCCATTTGCTGGCCGCAATACCATTCTGCGATCAATATGCCCCCATGTATGCAGTGGCCTATAACTATTACTTTGAGATTATAACATTGGTATTTGGACGTTCAAAATTTTTTTCATGTGGTGTGCTTTAATCATGTGTCCTTTCTTTCTTAATTTTTTTTATTTAGGTGTACGGCATGTATCTTATCAAACTGGCTGTATGTGTTGTGATGGCTGGGGGAGTTTCAAGAACGAATGCTGGTGCTCGCACACGGGGAGAGTCCCACTTGCTACTAGTCGGTGATCCGGGCACTGGTAAATCTCAAATTCTCAAATACGTGTCCAGAATTACACCACGGTCCGTGTTTACGACAGGAGCTGGAACAACAAATGCTGGACTTACGGTCGCCGCTGTGAAAGTAAAATGCTGTCATGATACATAGTCTACGGAATTTTCATTTGAAACATTCTGGAAACTGTGATGTAATGCATATTATATTGTATTTTGTTATCGTAGGACGGTGGAGAATGGCATTTGGAAGCGGGTGCTCTAGTTCTAGCGGATTCTGGTAAATATGCTCTCTTCATTTGATCGATCGAGTCACTTATCGATGGCATTTATATCATTGAAAATACCGTGTACTTACATGTAATCTCTCCAACAAACAGGTGTATGTTGTATCGACGAGTTTTCTCACATCAAAGAACATGACCGTGTCAGTATCCACGAGGCAATGGAACAGCAGTCTATAAGCGTGGCCAAAGTATGTCGTATTATATAATTATTCACTGATACTGTATGATTGATTGTCATTAGTACTGTATAAATCAAAGTATAACTATTTATATTTAGGCCGGAATGGTGTGCAAGCTGAGTACCAAGTGTACAGTTTTGGCAGCTACCAATCCAAAACTGCGGAAATATGACCCTAGTGAGACTCTAGAAATGAATGTTGGATTAGCTAGCCCTTTGTTATCTCGGTTTGATTTAATAATTGCGTTAAAGGATGCCCAGAACGAGTCTTGGGACGAGTAAGTTATTTTAAGTCAAGTGTCAGTTTTTAATTATTATTTACTTTGTAAAATGAATAGTAATAAGGTATTTTTTCACTGCTGTTACTAAATTGTAGGTTTTTGAGTGACTTTATACTCCGAGATGTTAATGTTTTTGATTTCCATGCGAAAAACGCTATGAAGAGCGGCATTATATGGAACAGTGATACTGTACAATCTTATTTGGTGCTAATTAAGGTATGTATAAGATTACTTGAACGGCTGAACCAACACAACTCGTTTACTTTAAATGAACTCGAAAACAAACAATGTCTTTAATTTTTGTAGGGCAAAAATCCTGAAATGACAAAAGAAGCTCACGAAGTGCTCAGTTCCTATTTTAAGCTTCAACGAAAATCTGCTAGTAGGAACGTGGCTAGAACAACTATTCGACTTTTAGAAAGTTTATATCGCTTGGCTGAAGGACACGCCCGCTTAATGTATCGTGATTTTGTTTCAATTCACGACGCTGTTACAGCGGTTTCACTAGTTGAAGCATCCATGCAATCTGCTGCTCTCGTACAGACACCAAATACACTCCATATTTCATTTCCGGAAAACCCCATTAAAGAATATTATGAACAAGGTTAAAAAAGTTTTTTGTTTGCGCTTTTCTCTACACTTTACAATTACTGTGTAACTAAAATATTAACCATAAATGACTTGTGTTTTGTGTAGCAAAATGTATTTTGCAAACTCTCGACTTGCCAGACCTGTGGGAAACGGAAAAGATTTATTTGGAGAACATGATGCTCAAAAACTCTCAAAAACCTGATTCTTCGATGCCTCCACCACCTGCACTTCCGCCACCAAATCCACCCAGCAGTCAGCAACCCCCACTTAACCCACCGAATCCACGTGACAATCCATCTCTTCCACGTCAACCACGTCACAGAGGTCAGTCTCCTCCTTCTAGACCCTCCAATCAAGCAAATGTTTGTTCCAGAGACGACTGTGATAGCGATAATCCATATGCTATCCCAGAGACACAGGAAAACAACAATCCGGTCGTAACCAGCAGTGCTAAGGCAAGCCAACAAGCTTATAACCATGTCAAAAATGTGTCTCAAATGCGTCATAACCGCAACGAGTACGATTCCCCTGAGCTGTTTCCAAACGACAGTTGTGATGGTGGTGCTGCCACTACTGCTTATGACGATGACAATGAATATGGAGCTCGAACATCGACTCAAAAAAGCAACATGGGGACAACAGCCCGCAATAGGCGCTACAATCAAGACGACGAGTTTGATTTTGATATTCTCAGTCCTATTCCCACAATAATCGGAGCTGACATCCATGAATATCCAAAACCAGGAGGCACCGTTCTCCAAACTTCAACACAAGTTTCTCGACAAGCCATAAATGAGATTGATGATGATAAGCGAAGCAGTAGAAGCAAAAGAAAGAGAGATATTTCTGACTCTGAAGAAACAGCAGATACTTTAAAATGTAAACGCGTATCCTCAGACTTAACATCACTATCCATCAGAAGCGGAAGTAATGCTGGGAGTCGTCAGGCTAATAATGGAGATTCACAAAAGTTCTCGAAGATTCGGAGTTTTACTCGTATTCCAAACACTCAGGATTAAGGCAATTTCGTCGTCAGTTTCATAATGCTTACAGATTAAAAGCCTTTTAAGAATGACTGTGCTGTTATTAGTCGAGGGTAGTTTTTGAATGTGTTGCATAACTGACGTGTTTGCTTCACAGTTGTAATATTATATCCATGTATTGAATCAATTTGTGGTTTAAAGAAATGTAGGCCAACTGTTTCGAACGTTAATTTTTCCTTCAATTTTTGTATATTTGAGTCATTGATTTGTAATATGTGCAATATTTTCCATCATATTACACACAGATCACAACAAAAGAAATAAAATTATTCAGAGTTTGATTGAAAATATGCAAATTCCAAAGGTGAACATTTTACAAGCACTTGTGAATGAAGGCATTTTTTTCATTTTTATTGATATTACTCATCATCCAATCAGCTTACCTATACAACGATATTAGTACAGCACGATTTGTTTGAATGTTACAAATCTTTTACGGCGGTAATTTAGCATGTTTCATGTTTGCTGGCTATATGTGTCTTTTCGATGATAGGGGTGGTTCACTCGTAAAATCCGTTTCTGAAGGTGAGGTAATGAAATAGAAACCTCATTGTTTATGCAGTTTTTTAAAATCAATTTTGTGTGGCGGGTAGTAAAACTGCTGGGTGGCTCATTGTAGTGCCTCATCGCAGATAGATAAAAAATGTATAAAGTATTATAAAAATGTGTCCCACCTGTATCAGAATTTTCAAAGAATGAATACTGTTGAAGGGGTGAAGAAAGGTCGGGGGACGCCCCTTTTCCGTGTCAATTTTGTATCGCAAAAAAAAGCATAAAATGTGCACTTGACTGCGTGACTCATTTCAAGTTGCATTTTTATGCAAGTATTGCATAGGTAAACTATCGTAAAAGTAAATTTTAAATATGGTAATTCTGATTAGGAACAAATTATTATTACCAAAAAATGACTTTATGAAGACGCATGCACAAATAAAAACATACAAGCATTAGCATAAGTATGCATGTATGCACTGAGAATGCTTTTTCCTATTCCACTGTGCGAGAGAGATATATGTACCTTTAATACAATAACAAAAGGTTTTATAACGTTGATGAATGGAAGGAATTAGTTCTTTTGGATGATGACTTCAAGAGCAAGAAAGAAGATTATGAAGACAGAAGAATGATTCTCCTCAGTCTCAGTGTCCACAACCGATCCCTTACCCCTTGGCGTCCACCATCTTTCTTGACTTTTCTTAAGAGCAATATGCCATGCCATTAACAACTCACTCTTTTCATGCAGCTCAAACCAAAACTACTGCTTTGTCATGTTCATTTTGACTTCAATGACAATATTCTCAGTGTGCAATATTGGGGATTCCACCCTTCATAATTTTCATTCTTGATTCCTTGTTACTTGTTTCGAGAAGAAAACTTTTAATGTTAATCTATCATTATAAGGCATATATTTTATATTTTATGCCGACGTGACTTATTATTATCAAGTGTGCATAGTCAAACACTAAATATTATTACTTATGCTATTGCGTAATGCTGCGAAACAATCTTATTGTCAAGATCCCCGTGAACTTGACGTACCTATTTATGAACTGATAAAAAAGGGAAGCTCAGTGAATCAAATTGAATGACACTGGCATGAACAAACAGGACATGATGGATGAATGGTATGAATGGTATCAAAATCGATTGCAGGGGAAATCTGAGACTGTAGGTTTTGTCCAAAGTCGCCTTTGTTTTGCCTTGCTACTTACGCAGATAAGTTTATGCAGGATTTGACAGTGCAATAATTCACATAAACCACCTATAAAACCATGCAAAATATGTCATTTGGGAAACAGCCCTGCCTGTTTTGTGTTTTTATGTGCTCTTTGTCTTGATACTCATTCATCTACATAAGTTTAAAAATGAACAAGTAGTGGCTACGGCTAGTAATCATAATGGTAAGATGAATTCAAAATCTCTCAATATAGCGAGCGCGAGCATATTATTATCTGGTTAGTTCTAAATACAAATGTGTTTACTATATTGAGAGGTCTTGGCTGAATTGCAAAAGGCCAACAATTATACATACAAAATGTCTGCTAAACTTGCTCTGTTTTCCAAACTTTTCATGATATTCTCATGTTATTCTCTTAATTTTACATCAATTAGGGCGAAATATTCAAACAGTTTATTGCAATCTATTTCGTGCGATTAGCCAACAGAAAACATGTCACGTGTGTGTATAAAAATCCTACCCTGCATCTCTTCTGTGAAAATATGTATAATAAGTTTGAAAAAATTGAGTATTTGCATTTTTATTGCTTTTCGTGCACTGAAAAAATTTGAAGCAAACAATTTTAAAGAGACGTGGCGAATTTTTGCCAAAGGCATTTACTATTTGGTGATGTTGTGCAGAAATATAGTTCAGTCAGAAATGACCAGTACAGCACAAATTTTAACATACTTTTTAAGTAAAAATTGCAAGTATTTCAAAAGTTACAGTCAATAGTTGTAAGTTGTAAGAGCAGAGGATTGTTATGCTAGTATCACGTGCTTTACAGGATTTGAAGACATCAACAGTGCAACGAGCCAGTTATGCCATTCTCTGTTTCGTGCAAACGTCTTCATTTGAAACAAAGAAAAATAAATCGTGTTAAACCACGAGGGAAATACGTAGATAAATCGGTACATTTAAGTGACGAACTCTGACGAAAGGAGGTCCAGTGACGAAATTTGACAAAAGCGGTGAAAATAGTAACCACTCCTGACGTTTGACTCCGTGACCTTTGACCCCTTTGA
>JAQIXX010007282.1:0-11054 GCA_034700605.1 Willowsia nigromaculata | reverse complement strand
TTAAAGAGGATTTCTTTATTTGCAGGCGTTAAATCTCAGGAATCTGTAATCGAGGAGAAACTGAAATTGATGGAAAAGTTCTTCCCTGGAGGAGACGGATTTAGGACCACCATTGCAGCGGGAGCTTCACCAACAAATGCAAATCAAGCAAGTGGTAGCACGACTGTGCAGCAGGAATTATTCTCATCAGCATCTACTTTACCAGAATCTACGGTGGAAGTGGAAGCGGCAGGCACCCCTCCAAGTGCAGATGCACCACCCATTAAGACAGTCCACAGTCGTATGCAAGATAACGACATTGGGAGCTCAAACGAGTCAAATAACCCGAACAACGATGGCACTAGCACTGCACAGGGCGATGACTCCTCCCTCGTTACCCCCATAATAACCGCCACCACTACATCTTCTGCGATCAAGAACGTTGCAGGAAACGCAGTTTCAAGTGAAATAGTGAATGGAAATGAGGTCTCGACTATAGCGACCGATTTGGGGATAAATTCGATGTTCGCAGATGAGACTCAAAAGAAGACGGGAGAGTTCTTCGTGGAAGTCGTCGGAGGAAGCGGTGAACCTCAAACTGATTCTAACATCAAGAAATCGAGTTTTACAAAGGAAACGGGCGAACAGGAAGAAGTAAATGTCTCTGGCCCCGTTGACCCTACTGCTGTAATGTTCGAGGATAACGAAAGTGTTCCTACGCCCGTTTCCAAGCCTGGAACACCAGTAAGGCGAAAGCGCAGAACGAGTCCCGAGCAGGAAGACGAGGGACTAACAGCGTCGCACACCTTAGCGGAAAACAAAACCACTACAATTGGTCATCCAAAGGGCTCTCCTGCTCCTAAAAAACCCAGAGTGCCTAGGAAAACCATGAAGAAAGCTGAACTGGTAAATTCGATGTTAGCAGATGAGACTCAAAAGAAGACGGGAGAGTTCTTCATGGAAGTCGTCGGAGGAAGCGGCGAACCTCAAAGTGATTCTAACATAAAGGAAACGGGCGAACATGAAGAAGTAAATGTCTCTGGCCCCGTTGACCCTACTGCTGTAATGTCTGAGGCTAACGAAAGTGTTCCTACGCCCGTTTCCACGCATGGAAAAGCAACTAGGCAGAGGCGCAAAGTTGATGGAGTAGTCAAAGCGCACCGCAACTTTCTAAAGGATTCGATAGGCAAGGGGCTGACGCTGTCCTCCGGATTGGAAGAAGAATCAACGAATAGCAAAAATGCTAAAAGTGTTCATCGAAAGGGTCCTTCAGTTCCTGCTCCTAGAGCATACAGAAAGAATTCGGTGCCTTTGGTTTTGTCTATACAGAATGCTGCAGACAAGGGCTCGTCCCTCGTTACCGCCTCCGCCGCACCCTCTCCGTCTAAAAATGTGAATGGAAGTGGTAGAGGGGGTGGGGTTAAGAAGCTTGTTGAAGAAGAAGGTTGTCCGAGCTTTCCAGAAGAGCACCAGAAGAAGATCGAAGCCCAATTCAAATATGTAAGCAGCTCAGACCAGAAATACAGATCCGACGAAAGTAGCAGCACCAGCGATGAAAAAGACGATTCGGACGACGATCCTACTTTTGTATTCACAGCCTCTGAATCGGATTAAAAATTTATCTCTTTCTGTTCATGTACTTTAATGAAGTATCTTATTTAATATCATTTCATTTATTAAATGTTAGAATGCAAGATAGAATTAATTTACTTAATCATAAGATTGATCAGCGTGGTTATTATATTGATTTGTTCAGGATCAACCTATTTAGTATTACCTAGTGCATCTATGTCTGTTATAGATATTGTTGTTGTTTTAAATCAAATTTTGTAATGCAATGTTTAACCTGTCTTAATTAAAATTCTAATTTTATCAGCTTATTCTCTTAAATTAATTCGATTATGAATTTGATAATACTTTATGTTAGGTTTTATGAATACTAACTTACTTAAGGTTAAAATTTTAAACTAACTTTTTAACTAATTTCTTAAATTAAATACGTATTTCCTTAAATAATCACAATTAATTTTTATAATTAGTTATCGTTAAGAATTGCATCCTCATTTTCATCACAAGATTTTTAGCTTCACCCTGGAAATTTAAGTTGTAGTCCTGTTTGGAATACTGGAAAACTTGGGGCTGAAAATGTAAACAATCAAGTTGAAATATTTTGGGTTTGAATGGATATTGATAATAAACAGGGAAATTTAGACTTCGTCTAGCAATGGAGTTGTAAAAGTTGCTTGTAAAAAATAGTTTGTTGTTACAAGACAGTGTAATGATGTATCTGGTTTTACTACCGATTGCAGTTTGTCATTAAATGACGAATAATATTCGTATGAACTCTATGAAGTAATAAAATATAAAATACAATAGCAGTAGTGCCAAGGAATGGAATGATGGGACGCCTAGTAAAGTACGGTTTAATGGAGAAATATGACCACCATTATTTGGTCGCACTTGATTATCACATAAATTACTTCGGAAATGCTTTGGGATATGCTACCGCTAGCAATGTTGTAATTGATACGTATACCATTATGATATAAAGCACTTATCCTCATAATTGATACTATTTATTCTTTCTATCGCCGTGGCACTATTTGTTCTTTCGGCAATCCACAGAGTTTCTAGTTCTGCACCAAATATAATAACTATGAATCATGAACATGCTATTGTGTATTATAATATATAACTATTATGTCCTTTTCCCGGAAACATATCTATCGTCTGACATCCTGACATAATGCATCACAAGCAAATTGCAAAATTTATTTCGTGCATATGAACAGTAATTAGTGAAATCTGCTTAAGTCCCACAGTATACTACTACTACTTTTAACGCCAACTAACAGTACATAGATCCACTACGAAGCGGACAGATTCAAGATTCAATTTTATATTGAAAATTCTCGGATCTTTTGTCTCCGTTTGAAAAATATCCTTTAAAATGCACCATTCCATAGAGATATTGAGAAAATTTTCAGACAGGAAAGCTTCAAAATATAAAATGGATTGTTTATAAAATATAGTTTTGAATGTCTTGAATGTTTTGAATGCAAGGCAGACGCTGAGATAACGCCAAATATTGGCGTTTGATTTGATACAAAACTATCTATCTTCAAGAAAAGGCAATTAAAATCGATACGAAATGAGTATACAGAAAACAAAATATGTGTAAATTATATGATATGAATTTAAAAAAAATATATACACACAGGCAGGAAGAAACTTGGTAATATATGAATTACTTATGTTTTTCTTAACGGGGCTATGTATCATTCATCACGAAAATGTGAAAACATGCTTTACGTATGTATGCATAAAATCATTGCCAACATGATCTACATGGAAATATGCGCGAAATCTGAGAAAATATGCACAAAATAGGACAAACTTTCCCCAACTTTTACACTATTTGCTTGAAAATCAGCAAAATAGGACGTGCAGATTTCCAATTTCCATGCAACATGCAGATTTTAAGGCATATGCATTCTTAGATACGATTGAATTTATTTATTTAAACTTAAATCTCTAAGTATCAAAATAATCATAAAAATCCTGGTAAAATGCGTCCTACATGTAGTAAAAATATGTAAAATATGACTAAAATGTCCTGAAATGTATGAAATCCTTCAGAAAATGGGGTTTCTCATGGCCATGGACATGAAAGTCTATGAAATTCTTCCACCGCTCATTCTCTCACGCAACACATCGAGCAGCCTCTGTTGTTTAAAGTTTAAGTGTACAATATATTGTCACCGTTTTCCTAGCTTCTGCTTTTTCTCATTTAAATTTTTTTTTGCGAAAGAACCCACACCAATAGGTCACAACTTTCTCCTTTAAAAAATCTATAGTATCCGATAACCTAACTTAACCTTATTAAGTAAAGCACCGAATACGGTCGAATGAGATAAAAACAAAATTTTAGCATCTTTGAATTTGTATAATTACTAATTACACACAATCTGGTTATGCAACAGATCATGTCACAGCTTTCTCCACTTACGCCAACGGGAACAATTCGACGGAGAAGCATACAAGTTAGTTATATTTGTCTTCATTAAAGTTCTTTCTCGTCCCCATAAAACCTAGCTTTTTAAATTAATTTAAAAGATTTTATTTCTTTAAATGTGTCAGATCCTTTCTCTGCACTACTTTGTCAAAGGTCCTGATATGCGAATGTATATATTCGCGCCCTATTCACAAAAACGATAGGATTGTATGCATGAATGAAATTGATAAAAACATTTCTCCAAATTAGTCCAAATGGCAGTTGAAGCAAATGTAATGTCTTTTCTAAAGCAAAAGCAATGAATTTCCTTTCGCAGTAATTGAATCGAAGATGTGTTGGTGGTGGTTTTTGTGGGTTTTTACGGTGGTCGAACACTCGCAAGAGCAGGTGACAAGAATTTTAACATTTCACACTGAAATGGATCAAAATTTATTTCTTACCCGTCTTTCTTCTTTGCGTTTATATTCCCCCCGGATAATTCTGGTTAAAATATTTGACATTCTGGAAAGAAAATTTGGGATTCCGTGATTCTGGAAATAAAAGTTGGGATTCTGGAATTCTGGAAAGAAAATTTGGGATTCTTTGATTCTAAAAGAAAAAGTTGGGGGTCTGGGAAGATATTTGCATCTCCAGGAAGAGATATGGAGGTTTCTATTATTTCCCGGTGATCACACAATTATTATTTGTAAGAAAATGGACTTAGTCCTGGTCTTATTAACATTTATTCTAAATCAACCCGTTCAAGTACTCCAAACATTTGGGGTCCGTAGCAGATTTCTTTAGCAGGGTCTTTTCTCTCGTCACGATTATTTCCCGTTCTGGTAAATATTTCCATCACGGTTTCTCCCGCTATAGTTAGAGTTTACCCGGTACCTAGGAAACCAGGACACCGAGTTTTTTTCGCCTGCGGCTAATGATATGGTTCTCTAGAATTACGTACTAAATATCTTCGTGTTACAAACAAACTTTTTAAAAGAAAAACAACAGCAGCACCGAAAAATTATGTCTTATGAATATATTTCAAAGGAGAGAGAATGTTTCATTATGTGTTTGCATAATATAGCACTTAATCACTGGTATAGTCGTTACACGGCTAAAATTTTCGTTTCGTTATTAAAGTTAATTCATGAAGAGACTGTGACTACCAGCGAGTTTCGTATTCGTATAACCTTATTTACTACACTGATACTTCCACTTCCAGATAAAAACTTCCAGAGTGATGGCATATGGTGTCGGCCGATTAGAATGAGCAAAAAAGTTAGATAATGTAACAGTTACTTGTTACTAACTTGTTACTCTATATGCATGTATTCTACACTAATTAAGCACGCAGCTATAAGATACAATACGGCAGAGTTTGAGACACTAAATCATTCTAACAGTCACTTCTTCACTGAATGCATGAAACAGTCTCTGATAATTTTATTGGTATGTGATTACACGTAGTATTTGCTGTCAGCGATCAATTTTAACTTTGCAAGTTGTCGGAAGCGGTGAGTTATATCAAAATGGCAAATAACCATCCAAACACGTCTGTTGGATATTACATGTATCTTTATTACATGTAAAGTTGTACGAATGTGCTTTTAAATGTTTAAATGTTTTGAGTGTGTCTGTGCGGCGATGAGGGAGCTAGAGAGCTCTTGAAGCTTGAACGAGCTCTGACAGTAAAATGAAACGGGTTTGAATTTTTATTATTATTGAATATTTTCGTGAATTGGTTTGTGTGTGTTGTTCTTTATCTCCTGATGAGGCTTCGGCAGCAGAAAATGATATTATTATATGTGTATGAGTTTTGAAGTAGTGAAAGTCGAGAGATGAAACAGAATAGCAGCATAGCCTCTATGAAAGAATATGGAATGGGTGTATGTCTTTGTAGCTTTATACGTATGTAAGAGTATGCATGCTGCAGTAGAACGAAAACCAGTTACGGTTACAGCAGCAGCACCCCACCACAGTCAGCACTTTTATTATGAGTAATCAGTAATCATATAATGTCTATAAGATTGGAAACAACTAAAGAGGAAAATCGACCAACGATGAGTTACTGAACAGACTAAGAAAACAGACAGGAATGGGCAGAGATAGTTGGAGAAAGTATCATGAGGGAACGTACTTCAGTAGTGCAAATTACATCCCGTAGATGTTTATTATGTTTATCCTTATTAAGTAATATGATATTTTTGGATTTGCTCCCCGTTTCAAGCATACTCAAGCCCGAAGTTAATTGACAAATATCAGTTTTAACATGTTTACGCTTACATTTCGTGAAAAATTGCATCATAGTAGCTAAGCGAGGTCTACTTAGATATACATATATTCAAGATGTGCGCACTTAGCTTTGCGTATGAACAGTTTTAGTGGGCAAATTTGTGCAACTCGTGTTTAAAATGAGTGAATAAATATTTTGAGCAGATAAGATTGAAGCATTGCAAAAATATAATTTTGAATCCCACTGTTGTGCAAAATGGTCGGTTTTGTCTGTCACAATCAATTAACTGGTCTTATGTGCGAAAGTCGTAAGAAAGCGATAAAGTATATGGAGAAATATGATAAAGATGTTTAACTCTAAATTTGATATACGCGAAGTTTGCTTTTTGCTTCTTTTATCCCCTTTTCTTGTGTAAATAGTATCTTCTTGGAGATTTTTGCCATCCTTGTTTGTCGTTTATATACGTGGAAATTATAATTAAATTATATTATTACATACATGGAGTCGGATGACATCTTTAGCAACATTGCTGCAGGAAATTGGGGTTATCTTCTTCATATTATTTTTTTATGCTTTTGCTTTACCAGAGTAAGTATCATCTGTGTGCTTAATGAAATAAGTTTCCCTCAAAGTGTGTATACGAACTTACGAACCGTATTCTTACACCAAAGTCTTTTCCGAACTCGACTGTAATATTTTATACATATCCTGGGATGAAGCAGATGAATGAAGATAAACGCAGAAAACTACAAATGACAAGATGTTACCTCGTTTCGCATTAGTTGGACAAAACTTTCCATTAGTCTTGTGATGTGATTTTTATTTCATGACAAATTCATCATAATAATATCGTGTCTGAAGCCTAAACAAACAACCCACTAAAATTTAAATATCTCAATTTTTAATTTTTTCAATTCAAATTTAATAAAGTATAAAGTAAAGAGAGAAGTTTGGCGGAAGTATTACATGCACATCCTGAAACCATACTCTCTGCAGTTTTCGCATAAAAGACATTCCCTAGCATACCATACATACTCAATAAATATATCTAGATAATGAATCCCATAACTGGTATTTTTTTATTTTGCGCTGCGGAATCAAATTAGTTGGAATCATTCATGATAACATTGATAACAATCATTCATCCAGTGAAATCCAATTGATGAGCTCAATTCACGATGTAGGTATGTTTTTATTTATTCAATAGATTTCACTCTTCCTCGTTTTGCTTACCCGTTCTTGAAAACTTTCTCCTTTAAAGAAAATCCTGCATACATAATATTATGCAAGATTTATTATATCTCAGAACTTGGTTTCACAAATGCGTACCGTATCAACATTTCATGTGAAAATTGCAACTTTGATTTAATGAATTAAAATTTGTAAACCTATGGTTGTAATATAATTATGGTTGCTGCTTTTCCTTTTGCATATCTTTGCTGCATATAACGTTGACTTGACTTTTACGATATCCCGCATAAATTACGGGATTTATATTACTTATTGTTTACCCGTTGCTACAAGTTTAATCCATATTATGATGCAAACTCGTTCTTATCATCGGTATTGAAAAATATGAACATTCTGAACTAATTACAATTTTCCTACCAAACTATATGTGAATTTGTAAGACTCACGATAATATTGCTGGATTAACATTTGAGCTCGTTTATTTACACATGGAACATATGCAAAATCACAATGAGTGCAATTTTGTGTTAAATTCGTTATTAAAATCTGGTAAATAATTCAAGTTATTTGTAATATTTACGTTATGTTTTGTTAAGTACTGTCAAACGGGAATAATGTACCCGAATAAGTTTGGTTCTAATTTTAAATACTTTTATTTTTAGGTGCAAATGCGCAAATTAAAATTATCATTGTAAAATTGCTCGACGGTGATATTGAGAATGAAAAACATTCAAATTCTAATGAGCATAAAACAGTCGTTGAAATTGATTGAAATTCCGTTTTTCATTTTCATTTTTTCATTACTAAAATCCCCTAAAATTTTTTTAGTTTTAGGATATTATCATCTCCTGTTCATTACAGAGATTCTCTTTTTCATAGTGAACAACAACATGGTTAAATATTACTCTAATACAAATTTCATAATTTTTATATATTTAATCTAAATTTTGTTTACTTCAGACCCTCCTGATTCCTAACCTCTGCACATAGATGCACACATAAAACCCGTTAGATGTTTTAATGTTTTAGAATCAAAGGTCAAATCTGACAAAAGTGCTCTCGAAATCCATACACTTGTTGGCTACAGTGTATCACAGAATCACAGGCAACTTCCATTCTCGTATCACAGGCAACACATCCAGCAACAAGCGACAGAAAACGGAAAAGAGTGCCACCGACACGACACGACGGTACGCTGATGCCGATACGAAGAATTCATATATGATGTCACAAAGTAAGGGGTTGAGGAATTTGGTTTGACTGACACATAATATGTTCCTTTGTGGCAAAGTAAGGTTGTGTTGACATCATTTATGAACAACCCCTCAATATGAATCGATTTCAAGCCAATAAAACAGATGTGTTTTAGGTTTAGGCAGGCATTCTTTAACCTTACGTTGACGTTTTTGATGATGTTTTTCTTTTCTTGGAAAGTGGGAAGAACACATGATGATTAATGATTTTATGATGAGGATAAGAGTGACAAGCTGATTGGACAGGAGCTCCAAGAAGAAGAAGCTGTCAGCGTCCAATCAGAAGCTGTCTTTGAGATTGTATAAAATCTTCCTACGTCCTCCTGCCATGGTCATAATATTCAAAAACGTTTTCCATGCTCAAAATGTTTCATGCTCAAAATGTTTAATGCATTGTGAACGTTCAGTTCAGTAGAAATTTTATCATAGGTCATTTTAACCGTTCAGAGTCGAACCGAACTGAAAACTTGTACCATTTCTGTGTCCAAAAAAAGTGTACATTTCTGATCACCGAAAACTGAAGTTGCTGTATTTTCTGTTGTCTATTTGGCAAGTTTCAGTTTTGACGTTAGTATAACTTTAGTCATCTTTGAAGATCTATCGCTTCGCCGGTACTCGGTTATTTTTTTGAAGTTATATCCAGTGGCTCTCACAAAGACTCTACTATCTAGTCACGGGTGCGTTTCCTTTCGCTTCTCAAAGTAAGTCAAACTTTTTGGTCAAACGGTATTTTGTTATTTTCAGTTTACAGGAAGATTTTAAATTTTACAGTCGGGTAAATTAAAGTATTTTTGATTTTATTTTTGAAAGTAGATTGAAGGAGGAGAAAGATCAGAACTAAAAGGATGTCAGAAAAGTGTGGCGAGGATGTGGGATTGCGAGTATTGGGAGCGAATGAGGCTCCTAAAATTTGCCTGGACACACTTGGTGCCTGCTTCCTATGTTTGAACGTGCCGGAAGGGATTGCTAGTAGTTCCGAATTTTCCAACAAGTCACTTCGAGAAGTGTTGCGCTACTTGGAGGTTAGTGGATTGAAGAAGAAAATACGAGAGGGGGCCAATCCAGCGGAGGAGAACATCGATGGAGATTCGCACAAGAGGGAAGAATGTGATATTGAAGTCCGACTATGCAAGAATTGCGCAACTGAAACTACGAACTTATCCTACCTCATTGATGTGTTCCAACAAATTCAAACCGAGATCAACGATGGTCTTCAAAATATTCATGAGATTTTGCAAAGGTCAAATACAGAAGCGGGTATTCAGCAGTTGGCGAAGATTCGAAATGCTAGTCGAATTGAAGGCTGCTTGGTACAAGAATTGAGAGCAGAAACAGACAGAAAGTGTAAGTATAGCAAAAGATGATTTCACCTCATTACGTATATGTACATAGGCATGAAGTTTTGAAGTTTGAACTATTACACTATTATGTATATTCTATTATTGTGTAGGTATTGAAAAGTTGAACGCGATGCCGCCACCGGCGAAGGAGATATCCAATGTCCCTGAACCAGTTGCCACAACGTCAACTTCAGTATTGACCACGACTGATCGAGCGACCGCAGCTTTTACTGGCCCTGTCTCCATGCCGTTGCCATCCACGCCCACAAGCTGTATGCAAGGGATGCTGATATCTACGAACCCGTTGAATGGAGAACAGAGTATGTCTTCGGCTAGCACACAGCCCCGGCAAAAAATTCGACAGCCTTCGAATGAGGAATCGTTGCAAATGTTTGCAAAACATTTTCAATATCAGCTTCAGAACGGAAAGAAAATTACAAAGTGCCTTCTTTGTAATACGGTATTCCAGCAGAACACAAATATCCGTTTGCATTTGGTGGCGAAACATTTGGAATTTTTATTTCCCAAAATGCCAGCTGCCAATGGGAAAGTGTTCGAGGAAACATTGTCGGATGTTTTGTGGAGCGAGATCAAATGCAACGCAGGCAGTGGTAAATCGAACAAAGATGGAGTCTTAGCTTTCAACTGTGGAATTTGTAAACGAGACTTCCTTCAGAAAAAAGGGTGCAGGTATCATTTGGTAGTACAGCACTACCCCGAATTAGTGGCCAAACTGAAGATGTCTTTGGGAGGAGAAACTAGCGAAAGAATGTCAAATGGCACTGCAGGAGAGGGGGAGGAAAATGAGGGATCCATCAAAGGAGGATTGCAGAGTCACACATGCGCTGAAAGAAGGGGCAAGTATAAGTGTACGATTTGGAGCGGTGGCTGCGGCCGTTCTTTCTCTAATCTACAGACGCTGCAAATCCACCAGCATTCATGTCAGAAGAAGAAACGTAGAGAAGCTTCCACTAGTTCCACGTCCAGTCTTCAAGGTGGAGGAGTTGGAAAACCACTGTTAGCCACATCAATCAATGCTATGAAACCGCAGCAAACGGAGTGCC
>JAQIXX010007281.1:0-11055 GCA_034700605.1 Willowsia nigromaculata | reverse complement strand
TAAGCGCATATTTTGCTATTTTTTCGTGCATATATATGCGCTTAAAATGCCTGCTTTTAGCGCATTAAATCCACAGAGTCTACTAATTATCATTATGCAAGTCTCATCACTTTTTGTAATGAGGAGCATTGCGTTTTGTGTTTGTGGGAGACCTTTCTTTGTCGGGACTGCAGGCTAGACTGGAGACAGGTCTCCGCCAAAATCACTGAATGGGACGATTTCGTAGGTCCAGCATGCTTCAGCAATTAGAAATAAACGTCCTTTCTCAGATTTTCTCATATCTGCCATCATTTCATCCCTTTATTAATGCATCTTGCTTGTTTGTTAAATTGGTTTGCGTGTGGTAAAGTGGTAATCTTGAACCACAATTGAAAATTAAGATGTTTTCCTAATGGGGCAACGTGCGACTTCCGTTTTAGTTCCTCTTTTTCCATCCATCTCATAATCTTTGTTTCCTCTCACGCTTGATTGACATGCAGAGTGAATTGAGCTTAATTAAACATTAATTCTTAATTTACTTGACTTGGCTAGCCGTGTAGACAGAAAAACTGTCTTCAAAGTCATTACGATGAAATGATAAGAAGACTCCAGTCACTGAGCCAGTCGGTTATTGATTTAAATCACTGGAAAGCAGTAGTAGTTCTTGGCATAACATTTCATAGAGTCCGTATTTACGTCTCCTATTACAGTATCTAATTTATATAAATAGCATTTATAAGTGGATGTAAGCTAAGCAGTAATGCGATTAACAGTTTGTTTAGCTGAAATTAAGATGTTTGTTTAGAATTAAGCGAAGTACACACACGATATAAACATCATGTTTGTATTAGTAATCTTCTTATGAACAAAGACTGTTAAGATAAGCGCATAATACGCTAATATTACGGATTTGATAATAAAGAGATGAGAAGCACCTGTATAAAAATATAGGTAGTAATTTTTACGACAGAATTATCCATTATTATGCTCCATAAAAAGTTAATACATCTGACAAAGCGTTTTAACAAATATTTAGTTAAGGTTAAGACTTTACACAAGATTTTACTGCTCTCTTTATGATCATAAGAATTCCGGATATTCCCAGAAGACCAAGTAAAGGTGTTTGAATTACAAGATTACTCTTGTAATTCCAAATCTTTCTCATTTGCTATATCACACTTGGCAAGGTTGTAAAATTTAGGGATCAGAAATATCTCCTTCACGTACTGATAAATTCGGCATTATAAACCAAAAAATATGTGTGAAATTCATCAGGTCAGCGAATCCCCAGAGGAGAGCATGTGCCCAATGTCCATTGAAACTGCAAATCATTCTATGTAATTCAATTCATTCCTCATAAATTCCGGAGGAGATCAATTCCGATTTTACCCCAATAAAAATTATAGCTCCGTTAAGAATAAGGGCTTACTTGTCAGACCTTCGGTCGCTACCTGTTTACTCCTCCTCCTCATTTTTCATCTTTTTCATCTCAAGAAAAAAAATTCACCTTGAACTTGAAATCTTGAAAATGATGCATGGTCCCTAGATTTTAAGTTGCGGTCCTTTAACGGGATTGGAGTATTGGAAAACTTGTGGGCTTGCAGCCCATCTAAACAATCAAGTTGAAAAAGTAGGGTAAACGCAGAAAAATGTACAGTTTTGCATGGAGATGAATATTTTGGTTTTGAAGGGATATTTTACTCCAGTTATCATAAAATTTTATATCGACGGGGGAACACCTGCTGAGAACAAACGAATGACACGAGTCGGGATGTTGCCTCAAATCTATTTTGCATAAAGGAATAAAGGAGAAGGGTTCCTCTTTGGTTTTGGTCTGGGCACCCTTTAAGGTCTGTAGGCAAGCACCTTCATCAAGGGTTCCGTTGAGCAAGGACCTTTCGGGAGGAAGAGGAAATGAAAAGGATTAAAAGAATTCTTATTTTTCTGCTACAAATGGAACAATATAAACACTTGGATTTGATGTCATATACTCATCATATCATCGTAATCGTAATATTACAATAATGATCATTTATGTTTGTTTTCAAAACATCAGATTTCAGTTACATAACCCGTCCCATCCTAGAGGATATATAAAGGTCAGGCAATGTTAATGTAGGATCAGTTTCAAGTTGATCACAAGACAAGACACATGATGTGACAGTTCAGTAAAGAAAACTTGTTTTTCAAACCGGAAGTCATATTTTCATAGTTCTAACAAGTTCCAGTTAATTTATAATCAAACTTTTAAACACTAATCGATAGTTAGTTTAATTCAGAATCGCTTCTAGAAAGGTAAGCTTAAAAATTGTCTTGAAGAAAAATTTCAGTTAATTTGCTTGGAGTTATGGACTGCATTTGAAATTTGAATCGCCTCTATATTTTTATAATTTTTTAATTGTGTTGTTACAGGCTGTTATACAACCCGAGAAATGGCATCTTATCGAAAATGGGCTGAACTCCTGTTCACCTTGATATTCACCCTTGTCTCCCTTTGCCCCATTCCCCAAACCTCTGGCGTTAGCTATCCCCTCAACCACAAAGGATTGCTTCCCGCAGGACGAAAAGTAGGAAAATCCCTGACCACTTCACAACTTGACTCTTCCCCTCACCCTAAACAAAAACAGAAGAAGAAAGTCCTCACAGTTTCCAAAAACCTGTTCCAAAAGCTCTCAAAGCACCAATCCCAAATGGAAAAGGAGGCTGATCGCGAGCTCGCCGAAACCGTGTTCCCTGTCGCCCACAAGGTCAACGAACAGAAAGAAAAGCAGATCAAGAATACTCCAGCGGAATTTTACGACACGCCCAGAAAGTTTCCAGAGTCTGTGATGAAAAGATACAATGGCACGTCCAGTGTAAAGACCAGCAATAAGTTCTACAAGCCCTACTATGACTGCCCACTTTTCGACAATGGGAACCAAATTGATGGGAATGCTATCATCAAACCAGATCCATTTGATTGCGGCTGCTGCTATTACTGCAATTGGGGAATCCACTATGTCCAGTGCTGCACCTGGCCATTACTCTGGAATGATGATATCAAAAGCTGTGATTGGTACTGGAAAGTTTTTTGCTACACGAGTGACTACTGGAAAAAGTAGATCGCTGATAAACCAAATGTTAATTATTTAATGGTGCTAAAATGTAAATAAAACTGACGAACAATTTGTTTTGAAACACTAAAAAATCACTTTATTTTTATACAAACTTTTTTCATAACCCAAATGGATTACCACTAGTTCCATAAAAATTAAAACTTTTCCCCAACCCCAAAATCTCTAGTGGGGCCCTCTCGCTCATCAAAGTTGTCCGAATTTCGGTTAAAGCTAGGCTCCCTACTCGCGTCTTTCTATTGTCAAGGCTTTCTCCAGCGAAGGAGAGTATATCTCCAGTACCCGTTCGCCCAGCACCAAAAACTCCGCACATGTTATCCCAAGCGTTGTAATGACTTCTGAGCATAGGTGGAATATCATCCATTCCATGAGCATATTTCGGCATGTACACCGGACCAAAGTAGGTCTTTCTAGGGTACAGTCTTCCATCCTGTCTTTGGACCTCGCCGTTGTAGTATCTTCCAGGATGGAAAAGCCCACCTCCAGAGGATGTCTTCCAGAAGCGGTCTTTCTTTAATTTTTTACAACAGTCCCAGCAGGAATTGTAGTGCTTGTTGAAGGGGGGATTTCCAAGGGGGATATCTGTTTTGTTGATGATCATAATGTCGGACACGTTCCTAAACGGATTTATGTACACTCCGGCGATGCTCTGGAAGTTTAAAAATAATTATTCACTTATTATGAGAAAAATTTCAGTGGCATAATATAGAGTTTTGGAAGTTGTTCAATTTACATTTCCCAAGAATTCCGCAGAACGTTCCAACTGCTCTCCTTGTTCCGGATCCGCCTTGAGAACTTGCAGGATCCTCATTATCGCGAGAAATGAACCCCCCGCTATCACTGCGAATGTTATCTCCTTAATTACACGCGCCTGACATCCTGCAAATAATTCATCGAATCCTTTGACACGTTGAAGCTCGTCAATCCATGACTCATTAATTTCTGGTCTTAAAAATAATTCAGGCTTTATGATTACATGATTTATAAAGCATAACATAACTAGACGGAAATATTCTGTAGGAAAAAGTTAGCAGTTAAAAATTTAATTACCTTACCTATGCCCATCCGAGGTTGCAGCAGCAGCTACAAACCTTGCCATGGTCCGAACCGCGATTACATGAAATGGATAAGCTACTTGAATCGCCATCACGTTGCTCACCAGCTTCCAAAATCTTGTATGAACAAAGCTACCAACGTTGGCGTTCGTAAACTGTTGACAGAGGTGGGGCTCGCCTTCTGGAGATTCAAGGGGAAATGGGCAGTGGTTCATGATATACCTGCTGAGGTGGCGGTAGATCAGGTTTCCTGTGACGTAAGGGACAACACCGCGGAACACCCCATGCGCACCGTCGATTGAGTAAAGATAATAAACTGGGGAAAAAATAAATAGTTATCAAAAAACTAAACTGCATTGAAACATTTGGGAAATTGGGGTGCACTACCATAGCTGGGAACTCCAGGCAATACCAACGACTTCCCCCGCAATAAACTTGATTCCTCCACAGGTGGGAAGGGTTCATAACCAAGCTGAACAATCATTTGTTACTTATAGTTAGTATAATTAACAGGAAGTAAGATGACGAGAGTATCATGTTACCCACCCTGATGAGCGTATCCGCATAATCGAAGGGATGCAGAACTACATCCACTAGTCCATAGTCAACAGCCTGCTTATAATAATAGCTTATCGTCTCGAGTGGAAATGATTTTATAAATTCAGCAATTCCACGGGAGTCAGATGTCTTAAAAATAAAATTGGCACATCTTTAAATACATACCTACATGAAAATATTAAGATGAGAAACAAGTGAGAAGAAAAATTATGCAAACCATTTTATTTGCAGAATGTCTGTACGCTGTATGAAGAGAAACACGCGTTTACAGCACATAGTAGCAACTTTACACTGCCCTTCAAAGATGACTTATTGCAAAGTTGGGATGTTTAGAATTTTAACAATTTTAGGAAAATTAAATGTTTTTTATAACCGATAAACCATCCAACTGACTAGGCATTTTATGAGCCCTTGGCCTAGACAACCATGCTGAAACGAAATGAAACAGAAAATGCCTCATCAAATCAAAGTTTTTATTATTGCTTATCATTCATCTCTTATCATGAACGTCTTTATTATTCGTTTCCAGTGAGTATGTACTAGACATATGTGATAATATTTTACCCCAGAACAAGACTTTTTCTCTGTGCATGCAACTATCCTAACTGGACTTAATTTTTTGAACTACAGTTTTAGTAACACTTCCTATCCAAACAACCTACTGTCTAACAACATTGCAATCCACAACACATCAAATGATTATCAACATCATTATTTAAAACTACAATTATATTAGCATTTTTATACTCTCTCAACTGGGAACAACGTCAACAATAACGAATAACAATCAAGCGTAAAATCTGTCCATTTTTTTCGAAAAAGAAGTAATAATGACTACCCTTATCAAAATGAAAATGGAACTATTACAGACAATCATTGTGACTAATAACTTGTACGCATTGCGTAACAGACAGGATTACTGACATGATATGTGAAAATATAAGGTTTAAGTACAGATACAGAACCCTACAAGATAAGATAAGCAATAACAATCATATATTATACTTTATAGTTTTCTAACACGTCTTACATTACAGATGAAACAACTATCGGAGTAAAGTTTAGAGTTTAGAGAAACAAATAATTTAACATTTTTATATGCTCCATGCATTTTTAGTGCTGCTGATCAAGAAAGAAAATTGGTAGGTAGCAAAAATATTGAGTAGTAATTATAGTTTAAATTTTCTTAACAATTTACAAAAATCAAAATCTAAAAATAATTCACTACCACTCTTAAAACTTTTTTATACCCGTCTAAGAGGTAATTAGGTAATCAACTATAAACTGCTAATTTGAGACTTGAAGTGTCAACGTAAATGATAATGCTGATGATATATAAAGTTAAGAATGATTTACTTAAGTAATTGGCAACTTCTTCATTCTGTTTTCTGTACCAATGCTAGCACGCGTCACGCATTACAAATTCACATGGCCTTATCCAAATGAAAAAAAATCTTTGACATTTTTTTCTTATCAGTATTTTCATCGCTCTAATAAGAATCTATCATATATTAATTTATGCTCTTATGAATGTTTTTAAGCAAGTTGATTTGTAGTTCTTCAATCAGTCTTTGGTCTAGTTAGCGTAAAAACATTGTTGAGTAGTTCATCCCTCGCTCCAAGACCAGGAGGATGGAGTGGACCTGTTGAATAATTTGAAATATTTTTTATACTGTTCCAGCAAAAATAGATTTTAAACTAATACTGTGCCTGTATGTTTGTTTATTTACCAAAATGAAATCCATGAGGTCGCTTTATCCCGTTGATGAGTATGATTTGACCCATGAACTGCCTTCCAATAATTGCAGAACCTCGCTTCAGTTGCTTCTTCTCGTATAAATCTTTATAGCACTCGTACCACCCATCATATGTCAAGGTGTAAGGGTAGCTTCCAATTGTCAGGCCTGAGTTGTTAACCGCCATCACGCTGGCTATCACCTGGAATCTGTATGTGCACGAACTTGCCACAAGCTGTTGGATTGGGGTAGTAAAAAATTAATAAGCACATATTTTTTTATTCAAATTAAAATAATGATAATATGCTTCTTACATTAGCGCCCATTGCCGTCACTCCTTCCAAACCACTTTGTTTTCCCAAATAGGAAGAAACCAAGTAGACTAGAGAAGCGGAAATGCCAATATACATGACGTCCCCAATGATCCGAGGGAGTAGTCCGGAGAAGAAACCGGAAATCCCTTCGTTTTCGTAAATGTATTTGATTGACTGGAAAAGTGACTTGTAAGATGCTTCACGTCCAACGAATTGACCCATTGTTCGGACTGCCACCACATAAAAAGGTTGAGAAGCAATGGCGCTGGCTGTGACACAAACTACATCCCACCCTGATTTCTTCAGAGCGATTAGGAAATCATCATCCATTTCGCCGAGAGCACTTCGAATCCACGCTCCTGAACGAGTATTGCTCAAACTGTATTGCGTGGGGTAGGGCTCTTCACGACTAGACGTTTTCGAATCATCCTCCCATGGACACCGGTTGGCGACTCGGCGGTACACAGCGTTCTGAACAATGTTTTGGCAGAGTCGAGGTCCCAGACCGCGGTAGCATCCGGAGAAACCGTCAACATTCTTGATGTATCGAACTGTAAATCAAAAGAAAAGGATGGTTGTGAGATCCTTATTTGATATTACATGAATTATGGATTAGCAAGACTATCTTATAATAAGACTATAATACTAACGGTATTCGAACACGTTCGGCAACGCCAAATAAGTCGATCTTGTAAGAAATCCAGGTCGTTCCACAGGAGCGAATGGTTCATAGCCCAACTACATAATAATCATTCATTTGCTGTTTAAACTCAAACAACTATGAGCAGTTGTAGAGATGAAATTATGCGATTACCTGAATTAAAGTCCTGGCATAGTCCAGCGGGTAAGTTAGAACTGAGTATCCACTTTGTATGGCAATAGTTTTCACTTCCTGCAGCGTCGAGTTCTCCGGCTGATCTTTTGAACGCTGATGTTTTCGATCACCTGCACCCCGCATTTTATTGCTGCCTGTCGTCCCTGTCTGTAGGAAAGAAATTATCATATTATACACCAAACTAGAATCTTGGAAACAACCAATAAAAGACAGTCAGCTCATTTATAAATTTACAAAGTCAACCTACCTACCTTTTAATCACAATTTATAAATCTCAGCACCTTTGACTGTACTGCTACTGCCTATTGTGTTGAACAAAACGACACAAAAGACAGTCACAACACTCACAACACACAACTACGTGAAATAAGTATCACAATTAAGTTGTAAGCTGGGTATCGGCAATCATCCAAAGTTGTTGTAGATAACCTCTTGTTCTGTAGTCTGCGTGTGGCGTTGACAGCGATGAGGATTGAAATGGAACCACCGCTGAATCGTCGACCGTGTTGTCAAAAAAGTAAACACCGAACTGAAATGCGGATTATCTGTAAAAATCAATTATAAAACAATGTTATCCAACCTTATCCACTTTTCTAGTTCTTATCTAGACACCGCTTATCAGTATCATCTTTCACTCTCTTTCAGCTGATTACTTGCGTCAGCTGAAGTGAAGATATTTCTTTCGAGTGCCTTTCTTACCTTTTTCCTACATCCTCCAGTATCAGCGACCATCGACCTTAAACAACGATTCAGAAGAGAGATGAAATGGACGAAGATTTTAAATAAATAGTTAATTAAACCAAGACAAAATTAAGTTACAAAAAACCAATGTCAACATTTGCATCTCTGCTGTTGTCGGTCGGTGGGCAGAACACCGAATAATATTATGAATTTTGAATTTGCTGTGTTCGCGCAATTTTTATTATACCCTGTTTGCTCTATGACTACTCTAAAATGCGTAAACAGAAAGGACCTCGTGAGTGAGAGGTAAGCAAAAACCGTTGCGTTTTGCATTGCTGTTCGAAAATGAGTGCTCCATAAAGTGAGTCAGTGAGTGTTCGAGAGCTATGATTTTTATTTGCAACGCATTGATTCATTGATCGCTTTCAATTTTAATATTTAGGAAGAGTAACTTTCGTATTTTGAAATTTGCTGACTCCTCTGTCGATATCTGTGATTTTGATTGGTCTAATAAGCTGTGACTCCAAATGCGTACCCCCAGGATTAATGTAGGCGGCTTCGGTGCAATATGGAATGTTAGTTTGCATTCTTCCAACATCAAAGTCCCCTACTATTAGCTCTAAAAATCTTCTCAGATCCCCTGGATGCTTCCTTTAAATCAGAGAACCATTAATCAATTATTACTAAAACTCTTATTCATCCACATCATAACCAATTTATCAGCATTATCATGTACCATCTTCGTTCAAGAGGTGCCAAAAAGTCCCTGAAGAACAACTGCTTAAATCTCGGTCCCCACAGTTCTCTGGAAGGAGCTCCTTTCAGACATCTTGCCCACCCGTGAGAAAATAATTGCCATAAATTGTCAATGATGGGATCCAACATGTAGGTCACTGCCGCATTATCCAATAGTGGGGACAGATCCATAGTCATTGTATTATTCTCATTATCGGCTTCTCCACCGTCACCGTCACCAATAGCTGCTGTGTCGTCATCTTCATTCCCAGCTTTACTAATGATCAGCTTTTTAATCTGTAATAAAACCAATTCTGTTGTGAAAATAAAGCCATCAGACCAAATTTTATAACTTGCTTCAAAAGTTAACCACTAATCCAGCAGAAGTAAAATTATATGGTTTTAAGTCCTTCTTCCCGCATTCCATAAGTGACTCTGTGATCGCAGTCCAAACATCCGACTCCTGTGATGTCCTTGGCTCCACAGAATTCAAATAAATCATTACCAGCTCCCGGATAACATTCATATACTCCATATTCACATATTCAGTGGGACACGCATTCTCAAATAGACTCCAAAGCTGATTGATAAGCTCCCTCCTCCAACTGATATCCTCTGGGAACTCTAGAGCATTCTTTCGCAATTCTTTCCCTTTGTTTAGGAATGTCAGCTTGGCTACATCTTCATAGCTTATCCCTCGATTTAAATTGAGTTTATATTTGGTTGGGTCATCTAGTGCCATCCATTCACACGCAATGTTGTAGCCGGATTCATCGAAATTGTCGATAACTGCAAATAAGTTTAAAAGGATTTAAGGAATGAAAATTTTAAAAATTGTTTATAACTTTTGGTAATACAGTCGTCGTTATTCATTTCATCTTCAGCACTGGGGTCCTGTTTTTTCTGTTTTAAAGGTGCTTTCTGGGTAGAAGAAGTGGTTCCTAAAATTCCAATAGTTATGATGATTTGAAGGACGAGGGAGTTCATCTTGTCTAGTTGATGGTTTTAATCGGTTTCAATTTCTAAACTGTTGGTGTTTCCACCTGCTATCATGAATCTAACTTTTCATCAAGAAGAAGAAGTAATTAGGTACCTAAGTAAAAATGTTCATTGTTTCAAGTCGCCCCAGAGCATATACCTGGAAAATGTTCAGTAATAAGGTTTCCGAGTTTTCTCAGAAAAGCTATTCATGCGAAAATTCCATTCTTTTTGGAACAATAAGCCATCTAATCACAGCAGCATTTATGAAAACACTTTATTGATTCAGACGAACTAATAATTAGAATCTATATTGCTATCATTCAATTTCGCTGATGTATTGATGATTGAAAGATGCTTTTGCTACAGGTAGCGATTTGATTTACCTCTACCGTTGCATTTCATATTTTAAAGAAAACCTAAAAAATTATGAGTCCCAAATGTTCATTGCTTATCTTCATTGTAAGTCATGAAACTCCATTTGGGTCAGCGGTGGCATGTTGAGTGGAGTTGTAATCAAAGTAAACATGCACTAAAGTAAACAATTAAACATTTTAGTTTCAAATATTACAGCCGAAATATGATATGATCAGAGTACCATGACCCATGACAAGATAATATGTGCTATATTTGCTAAATGAGAATTTCTCCGATTACGTATACATATTTACGTTCAGAAACCTGTGGATTGACGAGTCATTGGGAATATTTTAAAAATTTGACAGGTGCTATCAATTAAAAGAAGTTTTACATTGGAAAACATAACTCAAATGACTAAATGACCTAGTTCTTTGGCGAGTAATGACAGCAGATTCTGCTTAGGTATATATGCACATAGGTGATATGACACATTGTACCAAATTAGTCATTATTCGTCTTAGCTCAGAACACACATAGATTATACAATCGGAATAGTCTCATGTGGGTGAAAACATTTTAATTGCTATAAAAAGATCCTTCGGCCAGAAAAAGCACACAGAATTTCAAAAGCATCCTTGCAACGCAAACATATTTCTTTCGCAGTAATAATATTTGAATTAGGACTTCCTGAGAATCTCTGTGGCAGATATA
>JAQIXX010007280.1:0-11056 GCA_034700605.1 Willowsia nigromaculata | reverse complement strand
GACGACCTCCAAAGGTGACAGTTGTCGCATCAGTAACCCTGACGAAGTCGCTTGGAAACATTTTCATGCGAGACCTCGACCTTCTGACGAAATTGTCGCTACCGCTAAAAAGTACTCGGCTACATTTCAACCGTATGAGTTGACATTCCGCAATTGTGAATTCTACTGTACCATGTGGCGATATGGAGTTGGCTTCGGATGTCAGGTAAATTTTACAATTAGCAAATTTTAAAATTCTTTCTAGATCAAATTTAAAATTCGATATTTTGCAACTTTATAGACATCCATGCTTGAAATCAACCCGGCCAACTACATTTTGCAAGATTCTAGCTTTAAAGATTATTTTTTTGGAACGGTGTTTCCACTGTCACGATATCATGCGATAAATAAGAAGATGCAAGAGAAGAAATCTGATGAGCACATCATACACACTGGCTTGGAAGGTGAAGAATTTAAAATATTTGAACTTTTAAATATTTGATTAATATTTACCCAAATATTCATAAACTTTTGTTGGTTTTTAAATAGTGATGTTATCAGGAACGGTTATCATGGAGAAATATGAGGAAACAGTGGATGAGCTAGTCGCAGTCCAAGAAAAAGTGATTCAAACTGTGGAGGAAAACGTGAACATGCTGAGTGAAATCACGTTGCCAATAATTTTGCCCATTCAAAATTTCTTTTTAATTTTTAAAGAAATGTATGACAGTATTTTGTTTACATTTACTGAATAGTTTTTATTAAGACTTAATGAAAGACTTTTAATTGTTAATTTGGCTAAATTATAATGAGATTGTGATGAAAATGTAAATATTTTTTAAGTGCAGCTTATCTTTTAGGTTTAAATTATGTATTAGCAAAAATATGCAGCAAGCAGTATTCTGTAAATTGATATTAAAATTAATTATTAATTTACATATTTTGCAATTATTTATTGTTATACAATTAAATATTTTAGTTAATTATAAGATATCACAAGAAAGGTAATTCTCTCCAAGGAACGGATTTTTCTTCTAACGGCTCCTGTGTCAGGTTAAGGCTCCTCTTTCCTCTTCGAGATATCCTGGAGGGTTTGGAGCCTTCCATTCCATCCCCCCTCCCCACCCTAGATTCTCCAATAACGTGTTAAGATATCCTGAGTTTTAAACGCTTGTCGTAATTCCTCGACTTGGTTCCTCTCCGCTGCATGGAGGTATCTAGGGCTGACCACTTCCGGTCCTGTTTCAAATCTTTTCCAGAGAGCACGTCTCCCCATGACTCCCAGTACAGGTGTATTTTCTGAGGATGGGCTACTTTCAAATGTTTCCACATGATTTCCTTAGTTTGGAAACGATCTTGACAAACTGGACATGAGGCGCCAATCCTGCAGCCGTTTTTCCGGTGGGAATGATAATTCCGGGAGAGCTTTAAGGTGCTGGCGCATTTCTTGTTTGGTGAACCACTTTCTACAACGGCGGCAGCGAGATGTCTTTGGAGGGATCCTCCTCTGAGCCTTGGAGGGATCCTCCTCTGAGCCTTGGAGGGATCCTTCCGTTTTTCCTTTCTGAGGTGCGCCAACTTGTGGTGCTTGAGGACTGAGGGAGTGAGTGCTAGCTTCCAACAAATGTCGCAGGTGAGGGGGGAGGGGAAGTGCTTTTCGCGCAGGTGAGCCTGGTAAAATGCGAAATCTTGAAAGTGGGGCTCCATGCAATATGGACACTTGTAGACTTTCAGGTGCTCCCCCAGAATGTGGTCGAAAATGATATCCTCCGCAAAGTGGTTGGGTCCTGAATCACAAATGACGCCACATTCTAAACACTGGAGTGCGTTCCGTTTGTCCAAGCATTTAATTTGGATTCCGCTGAGGCGGAAGGAGTAATATCCTCGGTTGCACTGAATTGCATGGTTTCGACGGGGGTCCTCCGGCGCGGAGAATGGACGATTGAGGGAGGTGGCTATTGACTGACCTTTGCAGATTTTGGTGATTAGCCCTTCGCGGAATGTTGAAGTCCGCTTTTTGGGATTCCTAGGAATTGAGACGGAATTGATAGGAAATTATATTAAAATAATTATTGTCATTTTTGGAAGGTCATAACCTCACCTTGGAAGAGGGGGTTTCTTTGATGACTGAGGTCGGGGGCCGCGCTTCCCCTCACCTCTTGGAATTCACCCCGGGCTTTTTCTTCTTCCTTTCTCTTTGTCCTCATCAATACCACTTGAATCTCCTCCCTGTGGGGATGAAGATGACGAATCCTTCTTTTTGGCTGGCTTGGTGAGATGGGCAGAGGTAGATCGCCTCCTCAAACTCTTTTTCTTTTTCGCTGTTTTCTTTCCGACTCTTTGTACTTGTAAATCAATAATAACTGGAATTATAAAATAAAATAAATTATTTGGAATGAGAACTCTCATTGAAACTTACTTAAATCTGTCGTTATTAAAAATTTACTTATATTGTGCTATCCATACCATTTCCTACTTGATCGTTGAACATATGTTTGAGGATCTCCTCCACCATAGAATAGTCTTCCTCCCTCACCCCCGTGATACACTTCAAAATTCGTCCCATTCCATCGCAAATCTTCTCCACATTTTTTGACGGTGGATTCCTCCTCTTTACATTCCCTCCCGTTTCAGCGCCAACCTTGTCCACATTCTTTGACCGTGACTCCATCCTCTTTAAAATCCCTCCCTCCAATTCTCGAATCCCAGCCTCCACGAAATCTACTTGGAACACTATTCCCCTTCCCTCCAAAACTGGAAACAGTTAAAAGATGACGCTATCCACTTCAGATCGGCTGATGACACAAGTGCAAATTACAATTGTACACACACCTCCTCAATCCCCTCCAATTTTTTAAAGTCTCGCAACTCCTCAGTTGTATTTAAAGAATTATATGTCGTTAGTTAGTAGTCACATTTAAGTTGTCAATTAAAACTGGAAAAAAATTAAAAGTTGTCTTACCAGAGCATATTGTCAGGCTGAAAACCCAAGGAAACAAAAACAAGATATCTGCTGACTTACTCATCTCTCAGCAGATGCAATTTTTCGTTTTATCTTGAATGCAAAGCAAATGTTATGCTCCATCAAGCCATTCCCTTTTCAATCTAAACTAAATTAAAGGTAATTATAAAATAAGTTTATTCAATTAAGACGTTTACAACCGATAATATGTATTTACAAATATGCAAAAAATATTCATTTTTTATAGTATAGTTGTTGCTTACAAAATAATTTTACAGTTCAGATGTACGTATTTATTAATAGCAAATTTTGAGTTGTTTTGCATGAATGCGATTTCATGGAACGTTTTGTAATGTCGGTCATGATTTACAAGCTTAACCTTTTCACCTTTGAGTTTGTGTGAGAAATGTGTCAAAGCATAATATTATTATAATTATATGAAATTCTACGCTTTAAATGTAATACTTCTGTGTTGTTTGAACCTTATATGATATTAAACAAAGTGTCGTCAAAACTGGGTTAAAGCAGGATGTGCAAATTTTGCTTTTGATGATAATAAAATTTTGCTATGAGACAACTATATACTAATTACATATAATTTTTCAACATAAAATCCCATTTTATTATAATATCACTATATAATCTCCATATCTTAACTAAAATCTATGTATAAGAATACATACAAAGCTTAAATATTCACATTTGCCTTAAGCATTAAATAATCATGGTACAATCGCTATTCAGAACTAATCCAACTTTGTGCTTAAGATTCTAAATGCTAATAGAAATTTTGTTACAATATTTTAATAAGTTATACAAATACTAAGTTATTGTCATGTTTATATTTAAACCTTTGTTTTTTTATTTGAAAGCCGCAAATTTCCATTAATGTTTTTGCGGTGTTTCTTTTAAAAAAATTTCTTAATGTAATTGCATGCGCATAAATGAATGCATGTCAAATATTGTTTTATACACACAGCGGCTTGCAAGTACATTTAAAAATGGACAAGTTGATTTAAAGCAACAATAATATTGTCATGATGAATACACTAGTAAACCTGCAATTAGAAAGAATTTCTTCTATATCGACGGAAGTTATGACGAAGTACTACTGCATTTGAATACTCCATTGCAGTTTTCCCTCTCTGATCTCGTATGCACAAACACTTAGGGTTTTTATGAATTAAGGTTTTTACTAAGTCAAAATTGTCACCAGTAACCGCTAAATGTAAAGCAGTTTGACCCTTTTTATCAGTAGCACAAATGTCCACATCGAACTCAATTAACTTTAAAATTATGCTTAGATTCTGATGTGTTTCTACGAGCTTGTGCAAAATAGTCTTTCCATCTCTATAACGGGCATTAAAATCAGAACCATTATTCTTAAATATTTCAATGGTTGAATCAAAACAGTTTTGTGTAGAATTGATTGGAATATTGATAAATGTCATGTCAGCCCAACCTTCATTTTCAAATTTCCTGGCTGTTTTCAGTTGTTCCATTACTTGGGAGAAAAGTTCAAGAAGTGGTGTGTTGCCATCATGATTAACACTTTTAAAATAACACCTGTCGAGATCATTTTGAATGAATACATTTAGAAGTCTGAGATAATCTTCAGAGAGATAAAGCTCATTGGAGGAAGATAAGTCCCCACAAGCAATCTTTGCAAATAAATGCAATATATTATTATTGTAATTGTCGCAAGCATGTATATTTGCATGCAACGTTTCAACTAGAAATCGACACATTAAATATATTTCCTGGATCCTATTTCCGAAACACGAGCTTATGAGAAGTAGTAGTGGCGTGTTTCCCCTTGAATCCTTATGCTCAAGTATATATCTATCTTTATTCACCATGAATTCCAAAAAAGTGTGCAGTCCCTCAATTTCCCCGTAAGTATATTCATTGGTCCACGTATGCTCCAAAAGCCAATGAAGTACACCGTATTGTGTACCTTTTGGATCATACTGTGGAACCATGCGCCAAGACGGAGAATCGAAGCTTAGTTCTGATATCATAAACTTCAGTAGACCGTGCTTATGGTGTCTTAATGCTACTATAAACATTTTAAACATGGTTTTCTGGCTTGTCATACAAAGAGCAACAATACACTCAAAGTCATATTTCACTGCTAAACCCAATATGTTAACATTAATACCGTAAATATAATACACTGGGTGTAATTCAGATTCTTTGTTGTTTGGCATGAATGACATGAAAGCTTTTACCTTATCTCTTGTCACTAAGTGCCCTAAAGGAAAATTTTCTTCCCATAATGCATTAAAAAAGAAACATAGAGCATTCATCTCAAAATAAATCCGGCAATATCCAGATTTTACATAAAAAATTGACTCCTCCAAAAATTTGTAAAAAATAGAATTGAGATTAGCCAATTCTATATGATGTTTAAAAAAGTCTGTTAAATACCACGAGATAAACCGGGCTACCATATATTCCGCAAATGTTCTGTGGAGAAAGCTTAGTGGCTTATGGCTTGTAATTATACCCTGATCCATAATGTCCTCTTCCGTAACGCTACTTCTGTTCATTTGTAGTATAGTTTGAAAACTATCGGCCCAGACGTCTCCAAATAATAGTTTTATTGCAAAGTATGTGTGTGAATTTTCCATGCTTTGGAATAATACTCTAAATACGTGATCTTTCTCAGGAATTTCAGAAAGTGTCTGTTTATCTCGTCTCAGATGGAAGATACGTTTCTTCTGGGAGAGATGAATTTTTAGTTTCGTAATAAAAAATTCACTGTAAAGACCAACTAAGGTAACAGGGCTCACGCTTGCAGGGTCACAGTCTAATGAAAGTGCTTTGATTTTGTAAGTTTCTGCAATCATCCATAACTGAAGTGGAATTCCCGCTATTTCAATGTTTCTTTCGGTAGTTTTTAGCTCTACACATTTTTTTGCAAATTTTTCCAGAGTTGTGGAACAATAATGAGACTGACCAGCTTTTGTACTACAGGAGATCCAGCGCTGGTGGAAAATCCGCATTCCTTCCCGGTAACCAAGACCCAAGAAAAAATTCCCGATGGAACAGCTAAAACCTTCCCAGTATAAAATTTGTGACTTTCGCAAGAAATTTTGTAATTTTTGGGAAAAAATTGTGTAGCTTTACCCAAAAAATTTGAGATTTTTAGAAGAAATTTGAGTTTTTTGAAGAAATACTGATATTCGGAGAAGAAATTTGAGTTTTTTGAAGAAATACTGATATTCGGAGAAGAAATTTTGTAGCTTTAGAAAGTTTTTAGTCTTTGGAGGAAAATTTGGGGTTTATGAAGAAAATTTGGGGTTTTATGAAGAAAATTTGAGGTTTTGGGTAGAAACTTTTTGATGTTGGGAAGAAAATTTAAGGTCTTGGGAAGAAAATTTAAGGTTTTGGGAAGAAAATTTTCGGTTTTGGGACGAAATTTTCGGTTTTGGGACGAAATTTTAAGGTTTTGGGAAGAAAATTTAAGGTTTTGGGAAGAAAATTTAAGGTTTTGGGAAGAAAATTTTTGATTTTGGCTGAAAAGTACGGACTGATGAAGATGATTTGCCAACCTTCCCGGTAACTATGTTGACGTGTTGACGCATTTTTTCCACCAGCGAGATCCAGTATTGAACCAAATAGCTAACTTGTTCACTAATTTCAAATGGCATAAACTTGTAACCCAGACATTCAAATTTATTTTGAATGCTTGGTGACATATGTTCACGCAAAGTGACCCAAATGCGTAAGCACGGAAATTCATACCCAAGAACTTCCAGGACTTTAAATGCCAAATTTCTAGAGGAAACTTCTACCTCGTCTAAAGCGTCAATAAACAGTTCAAATACTATTCCTTCTGAGTTTGATGCCGCCAAAAAACTATGCAATAATTGTTTTTCAAAAGTTGCATTGCTCCTTACCAACAAATTGGTTATTACACCTGAAATGACTTCCTTAAATGCTAGTTCGCTATTAAGCATTGGCCTTAATTTTAATAGGAACTCATCCATACAACAAAACAAAACGATTTTCCCCCATTCTTTATTTGTCATTTCAGCCAATCTCAGAAGAAATTGTGTTTTTCCCATGCCGGGCTCATCCATAATAAAAATGGTGTTGTCCTTGCCAAATTTTTCTTTTAAGTTTTTGAAAAAATGAGTTTCTTTCCATAACTGGTCTTTCCTTTTACATGCATATTTTGCAATACTAAAATCCTGATCCCCTTTTGTCATTATCCAATGTAATAAATCTCCTTGTTGCCTTAATAAATGAACCTTCATGTTGGGTTCAACTTTCATTAATTGTTCTAAAACCATTATTGAAATTTCCGCGTAACGCTCTTCTATAACCCCAATTGCCACATTTTGTGGAGTTTTAGGATCTACAAAACCGACTAGACTACCAAGATCAACATGAACTATGTCAAACACTTGAGGAAAAGCCTCCCTAAAGTTGGAACAAGTTCCACAAATTAAAAATCTGTTATCATTCCTAGCACTAGATAGTATGTCGTAGTTAAAAACGCTACGGTCAAATAGTGTCCTGTCAAAGTAAATATCTGTATATTTTGGAAGGTGATATTCCGTCAGCACTTGCAATAAATTCGTTTTCAGCAGTTTATTTAATGACGATCCTTCTATTTTGTTGATTGCATCTATCCAAACATGTGAGTACTTAGGCAATAAACTGCTAACGTTTGCAACATGGGTTTGCAATTTAAAGTTAAATCCATCCCCAGTTGTAACACTTTTGATTTTTGGAGCACTTAAATCCTGCAACCTGATTGGGTAATGTTTAAACTTTACACAACTTTGCAAAATATTTTGCATTTTAGGTATGGATTCTTTCATGGTAAATAAAATCACTTTCTGGCCTAGACCATAATTATTTAGAATACAGTTTATATCCAGTTTTTCAGCTTCCAATGCAAACACAAATATGCCACAGTCTTCACCTCCCCAATATTTTTTACGTTTTTCTCCATCTTGCAAGGTTTTGTACTCCATCGTATGTTCACTCTGATTGTCCCATTTAATGTGAATGTCAATCTCAGAGATTACCAGCTCGGTATATTCACTTCCATCCAAAATTCTTCCTAACAGTCGTTGGGGTAATGTACGTAATTCTAACGTACATTCTTCTGTTAAACCCCACGACACCTTGTAGCGGGCTTCAAGGAAACCTATAAAAACAAATCATAAAAGCTTCAGACACTGCAATACATCGTTACAAAAAAAGAAATCTTGAAATCTTCAGGACAATTACCTTGATCAAGTTGTTCCACGCAGGCTTTGTGAAGACCTGACACGAAGTCAGGCAATCCAAGAAAAAAGTCGTTACGAGATGAATCTAGCGACTTTGGATAAAATTGCCGGAACTGTGCAATTCTTGACTTAAACCTCTTCCAAATAAAACATGCCAGATGTGGAAATTTGTGAATCCAATATTGGGCAAATCGCCATTCATCAAATTCTTGATTGGCATCATCAAACTTAAAGTACCAGTCCAGGATTATGTTTTCAGAATCAATGCCTATATCATTGTGATTCGCTGAGTTCCTTATAACCTGCATTAATGCGACAACGGATGTGCCGTCAATGGGTTTTGCATTTCTTTGGTTTCCGTGGGATGTCATCAACCTAAATGCCTCCGGTTCAATTAATTTTATCCAGTTTTTGCAACCCAATAGGTCCTTTTGGCGTGCAAGCTTCTCAAATCTTGTTCGAAAATTTTCAATGTATTTTGGAGTTGTCTTAATATTTCTATTTCCTTCTGACTTGAACCGATGTTTGATATAATTGTATGTGTCCTTGAAAAAGTTATTGAGCTTATTTGCCTTCCAAAGATAAGGCGATGAAAGGAGCAGCTCAAACATATGATGAAATAAGTCCATATCTGTTGAGGTTTTAAATTGTGATTAAACTTTTTGTATACGTTTTCAAACTTCTAAATGCTTCGTGCTACTAATTATTACTTACCGCTTGGTTTATCGCTAGACAAGATTACGGACTGATACGATACACAAATTTAATTCAAAAACTTTAAATTGTATGACAGAGAGATTTCAGAAAAACTGTTAGCACTGACAAATAACACTTTTAACGGTTTTGATTCTGCAGTGTGGAGATAAAATTTGTTTCCATCACTGTTTCATTGAAATTTTAATATATCACTGAAAATAAAGTGTATGCTAATATTTCTTGTTTTTATATTTACTTGAAATACCAACTGGAGATGTCTTATGGCAAAAAGACAAAAATGCTCAATTAATTTGAATTTACAAAGTGAGAAAACTTAACTTACTTATTTTAAATCAGGGTTATAAGCGACCACTAGAACTTGTTCATAAATAATTGGAAGTATAGGTATTAACAACAATTTGTTTTGATGAACCAACGTAGTTTCAAACTTGTCAATGTCGGCTAGCTAAAATCACTGGTACAACTAAAGTTGATTGTCAAATTTTAAAATCAAGTGAAAAGAAGTTGCTCATAGGAGCTGGTAAGTTGAATTTTCTTTAGCTAAACACAAATATATACATTTAGTAGTTTTGAGCCGGCCTGCTACTGATTAAAACATTTGGACGTTTTATAAGTAGAATATTTACATGCGGCCCAGGTCAAGTCCACATTCACTATCTAACAGTGCTCACCTATAGCTGAGAAGTTGAACTTTTTAGTTTCCTTTACTTGAAAGTTTACAAAAAAACCTAGTCGCCAACCTCGGCACTAATATTTCTCATATTTTTCAGAAGGAAACTTTAGAGCATAATGACTATGATCACATTTACAAAATTAATACACTTTACTGGTTTATTGACGTACCTAAAATTTGAAGGAGTCAGTTTTCTATAAATATGTTTATGTGAATGATACACCGCAGTATTGGACTCACGTAGGACTTCACGAGAGGTTTATGTGTAAAATAAGGGTTTAGTTTAAGTTCCAGAAATTACTTCAGTAAAGCCTTATACTTATAAATAATACATGTGCATTTTATGAAAGAAACTGCTTTGTACCTTTCCAGAACCTGTAGTTCCCCCTTGTACCCTTTCACTCAAAACATGTATAGATTAAAAATAGAAACGAGATAAGCCTTTTTTCACATATTATCATACAACGAAATGTGCTTACAATGCAAAAGCTGCAGGGTAGTAGTGCAGGCTTGAGTATTGTTAGCAATTCAGTGACAATAAGAACAATGTTTTTAAATATTGAATTCCAATTCCGTGTTTTCAGAGCTTCTTAAAGGCTTTCAATTTAGGAGGATTAGATGTTTGGAAACCACAATGTATAACAAGAACTTGACTTTATTTAAAGAATGTAACTCAAGAAGAGGTATACGTACATGCTCACTTTACTTAGTGTAGACAGCAGGGTTATAGTGATTAAAGATTATTTCATGTAAAAAGTTAAATTATATTCGTATTCCTCATCAAGTCTGCTTGCATTCGTTAGTTTATTATGAAACTCTACTAGTTAAATGAGATTTGTACTGATGAGCCTAGTTTATTTAGCTATGCCACACATAATATACATAACCTTGAGGGCGCTGGTAGTAAATTAGTATATTAAGTGAAATTAGCAGTGTGTCTATGATCATTCATTCCAGATAGGTAAGCAAATTCCTCTGAACGCAACATTACAAAAATAGGGCGAGTTGAGTTTAAAAAATTAAGATTAGTGCTTAGCTTTGCTTTACACAAGAATAGATGCTATAGCAAAATACAACTTAAGGTCCTAATGGTTGATCTGATTGTAAGTCGGTTATAATGAATGATATTGGGAAGAACGTACAAATTTTCTATAAAAAACGTGTTGAGCCGTTGAGAGAAATCAATTTTTTGTCAGAGAGTACAGTGAAAAAACAGGGTTGTCATGTTTAAAAGAAAGTCAATGATAAGTTTGCGGTCCATGTCAATATTTCCATTCTTACTTACAATGGGATGACCCGGATAAGCCAATAACCGATTTAAAAAATTCCTCTTCCATTGAATAGAGCATAGTCGAAAACCTCTAAATCTTTAATTATACGTTGCACCTCTCAAGCGTTATGTATCTACAGTTATTTTTGTAAATTATTCAAATCAGCGCTTGGTAGTACCTACATAAATTACCGGTATGGCACGAA
>JAQIXX010007279.1:0-11060 GCA_034700605.1 Willowsia nigromaculata | reverse complement strand
AAACTTGTTACTTTTTAATTTTTGTGTTTATTGTTTATTTCAGTGCTTCGCGCACCTTCTAAGCCGTACTCCGTGAGCTACTGGATCTGCCATGGACTTTCTGTGGGACCTTTGTCACTTCAGGCCCAAGAACATCGTCGCTTTCTCAATACAGCGACTACGGAGGATTTGAAATCTCATCCGTGTCCATGGACTGCGTCAAAGTTTAGTCTTCAGGAAAGAAATCTACTTCCGAAGCACGTTCCAGTCGAAAGAGAGACGGTACTTGTTGAGAGTTTTGCAAGGCTCCTCAATTGTGTTGACGATCTGAATTGTGTAGATGAAATTGCGATAGATATTGAAGGTGATCATAGGTTTAATTACTTACCTTTGACTTGTTTGTTACAAATCTCTACGGCAGAAAAGAATTATCTAATTGATACAGTTAAACTTTACGATCACATTGAGAAAGAGTTAGGTCCTATATTTCTTGATTCGTCAAAATTAAAAATAATTTTTGGTTTCCAAGATCTTGGTGAGCTGAAAAGAGATTTCAATTTGTATTTTTGCTCTGTAATTGATGTTCAAGATGTATTTCTCAAGATACATAATTTAAATCAGTTACCATCTTTGCAAACGGTAACAGAACATTACGTAGGCGTAGATGTAGAGCTTGACAAAAATTTTCAGCAATTTCCTTGGCGATTGAGAGATTTACCTAAATTAGCGTTAGAATATGCAGAGAAAGATTCAGCCATTCTTTTTACCATTTTTCAAATGATGAAGATTGTAGATCATGATTTTCTGCTAGTTGAGTATGATTTTTCGTTTACAAGCGAAAAAGTTGTGTCAAAATATGAATTTCCTTCGTTATCGTACTTAAAATCGTTCAATAGATGCAATAAATATCGTAGAGTATTGCGCAGATCAGAATTGTCAGAGAGTAGAGATTTTGACATGTTTGTAGCTATTTGTACATGGGCAGTAAATAGAGGAAAAGATCGCGATTTACCTCGTAAGAAAATTTTAGATAATGATGAAATTGTTAATCTTTGTTTGAAACGCCCAAAATCTGTAGAACAGCTAAAATGCATGATCCCTAAAATGTATGATTGGCCAGTTAAACCTGTTCATGAGTTATGTTCTATAATTTGTAATTTTCAGCGTCAGTCTTTGCGTATTACAATCAATTATAGTGACTACGATTCTGATTCAGACAAGGTAGACGAAGTTGTAACAGTTTCCGTTTTGCAGGACGGAAAAGGTGATAAAAATGTAGAAGAAGAGGTTCCTTCAGAGCCTATGGTTATTGATTTAACTGATGAGTTAGCAAATGATATGCAAAATGTCGAATTAGGTAGCAAAAATTGTAATGATAATGATAAAAATTGTGATGTTTTGATTCTAAATTCAGATGAAGATTTATTCAATGCATGTGAAGAGCAATACGTTTTTCAAAACGATAATGTAAATGAAATTGGCAAAAATGATGATGTAATTCGATTTGTTTCACAAGAAATTCCTTTAGTTGACTCTTGCAAGGGTCAAACTTCAAAATATGATTATATGAATGGTAATGATTTGGCTAAACTATCTGATGAAGAAATTGTTCAAAACTTCGATGAAATTCGTAGGTCAAAAATTCATAAGAAACTTATTAATGAGCTGAGAAAGCGTAAAAATTTGATTAAATATGGTGCTGCCAACTGTTGTAGTTGGAGAAAGCAGAAAGCAAACTTGTCAAAATATAATTCGAAACATTACAATAGAAATCATTGAATCAAAATTGTATGCATGTGAAAATTATGTGATGTATTATGTTCTCTAAAATTTGTTCTTATTATTGTTATCAATAGCTTAAAAAAAATTGATTGAAAGAAAATTAATTGTTATGTGTGTTGTTTATTGTTTGTTCTAGATTACGTTTACAAGCGTATCTTTGCTGATCCCATGAAGAGGAGCAGAGAAAATCATATGTATATACAAGGTGTACTACTGTAACTTTAAAATACAAAATCAAATACAAATTGTAACTTCTACGTACTTATATAAGCTTATATATGTATATTATACAAAAAAATATCAAAATCATACGTTAAGGTACCAATTGTAGCTTTAATTACATAAGATTACTTTAAAATTGTCAAATTATATCGTTATTCCATGTTGTTTTTGTCACTTTCTGCGAGGAGAAAGTTTAGTGAGGTCAGGAGAGTAGGGTATGGTGTATTTCCGGTGCGTGGGAGTGATTCGCGGGCAGGGAGTGTGCAAGGAGTAGGAAAGCTTATGGCTTTCCTATCAGTTTGCCCCAGACGCTTCTACGAAAGCGTACAAGAGATGAAGAGAAAAGCATTGTGAGCAAGCTGAAAGAATGTGGAATAAGAAAGAGATCGGCAGTTGTTGCCGAGAGATAGAGAGAAAAGGACCAAAGCTGTAGTTTGTCTGCATTGATTGAGATCAACGGGTTGCATATAGCATAGCAGGGACACTGTCGAGGAGTGAGAACGGCAAGGTCAAAGGGTCATAGAGGGCCTGCATCTTTCCAACATCTTTGAAGTTTAGGGCTGTGGACTTTACTCTAATTTCGATTTCACCTGGTTTTAAAATCTGGGGCTCGAGTGCTCCAAATTCCAAATCAGTGATGGATTTACTTTCTGGAAGAATCAAATGAAACCTATCCGTTCCTGCAGGTAATTCTAGGTTGGTAATTGCTGGTTTGAGTGATGTTATTTTTGGAATATGTCTCACATTCCCCCTAAATCCCACCTGAGTTTCGTTTCCCTCACCCCACAACTCATAAAAAACTTGCAGCATTCCATCCTCATTTACATCGGAACCGATGTCTACGCAGCTACAATGCATATCAATATTCTCTACCTGTAGGGCCTTAACAAACCCCCAGATTGTGCTGGAATGAAAGTTAAATAAGTCATTGCTTTCTAATGGTGCTACCCCATTGGTTAGGGCGATAAGCCTAAGCCCTGAAAATTTCTCTTTCGACTTGAGGATACATTTGGAAAGGTAAAAGAATGGCTGGAGTAGGCTGTCCTGGGAGGAGCTTTCCGTATTTAGTGACCAGCAGTAGACTACACCTTCCAATGTGATTCCTTCAGACCCTCCGAAAATGGAGTCAAAAAGTTTACTAAAATCCATTTCTGAATCGGGTCTTACGATGAACTGTGAACAGTTTTCCTCTACAAGCTTCGCAAATCCCTGACTTCTCTGTACAACTATCACTTTCCTCTTGGCCAGTAGTGGTAACTGTTCGAGAATGAAGTTCGAAATTGGGCTGTCTTGTTCATGAAATATTAGCCAATATTTTGTTCCAATCTCATTGCTAAAGTCAATGGTGTCTTTCGTGGGCAATGCTTGTGGTCGCCAGGTTTCCTCCCACAATTGCGGCATTTTACTGATCTGCTGTTCCAAAACAGCTTCCAACGTTTTCATAGTTGTTTCCACAAACACGACATTCGACATCTTTGCAAGTACATGACCCGAAGAGTCCAATAGCAAGGCTGTGGCATTTTCTCCAGATTTAACCAATCCTTTATTTGAGACCTTGGAGACATAAACAAACCTGTCATCCGATTCATTCGCTCCATTGGAAATCCACACAAATTCGCCGACTTTGATTGGAACAAGCAATTTCTTTCCAACCAAGTTCTTCACATTTGGCAACATAATTGCTTGAATCATAGCATCCAAAATAATAGGATGCACAATGTACCGAGAGGATCGCTCTTCTATATTTCCAGCAATAGAATCGGGAACTTTTACCTGAACCAATGATGTTCCATCCATATTTCGCCACAATTTCCTTAAACTTTTAAAGGCGGGGCCAAACTTCAAACCCACAGATGAAAGCTTCTCATAAAACTGCGTGATGACATATTCATCTTCACAGGGCTTGCACAGAATGTTCTGAAACTCTTCCTTTCCGAACGTGGTTCCTCCATCTTCTGCAGTGAGAATTTGTGAAAATGTAGCTTCCACATGTCTCAACCATTTAAAATCAATGTCTGTGTTGACACGGTGAAATATCTGGATAGTGATATTGTCACCGTAATTCTTTGGCCCTCCAAAGTCAACAACAGTTTGAACCTGACAAGTTGTAGACTCCTCTAGGGCGAGTGGGGCCTGAATTATAAAATTCTCCACTTTGAAAGGTCTACATGTTTTTCTCAATGGAACCTTGCTACCTTCCACTGCCGAAATTCCAGCAGCCATGCACATTTCCAGGAAGCCAGCACCTGGAAATACAATACTATTTCCAATCTTATGATCTTGGAGATATTCATTTTTACTAGTTGTCAATTCACACTGGAATAGGTTAGTAGCTGTTGCATTATCTATAGTCGATCCAATCAATGGATGAGCTGCTGTTTCCATGGAAGTTGTGAAATCCGGCCAAAATGTCTTTCTAATGAAGGGATAGTGCGGGAGACGCACTTTCTTGCGGTTATAGAACATATCGAACCCGGTCCAATCGATTTCAAACCCTTTCACGTACAATTCTGCAACACTATTTAAAATTGTTGTCCAGTCGTCTTCATCCCGTTTCAGGGAAGGTAGGCAAATCAATTCATTGTTATCCTCATGGGTCAGAACGGCAAGTGCAGAATGAGCTCCAATTTCAATAAAAGTCCGACATCCCAGATTTATCGCCAGTTTTATGGCGTCAAGAAAATTTACTGTGTCGCTAGTATGCTGAACCTGAGCCCAGTAGTGTGCATCTAGAGCAGTTTTCTGCATGAGTTTTCCAGTTGCCCCAGAAATGAATGCACAAGTTGCACCACCTATTTCAGAAATAGTAATTGGTCTCTGTGGGTTCCAAATCTTTCCCATTGTTATGGATGTCAGCGCGTCCTGAAGACTCAAGTTTCCTGCGACCACAGCAGCTGCAAACTCGCCCATTCTGTGACCCAACACGTAATCTGGCTTCACTCTCCAGGATTCCCATAACTTCAAAAGTGAGTATTCAATGCAAAAATTTATTGTTTTGATGAATTTTGGCTTCAAATTTTCCTCAGAACCAAATATTTGGGCAATAGAAGTATTACACAGTTTTCTCAAAATTTCATCACATTGGTCCATGTGCATTCGAAACACGGGGCTGTTGGCATAGAAACTTTTCCCCATTCCCGGATACATGCTTTCGTCGTCGGAAAAGAGGAAACACACTTTACCGATGGTCTTAGAGTTCCCCTCCCCCATTAAAATTGTTTGCTCGTTCAGCACTTGAATCGCTGACTGGTTATGATTGGCAAGTATAGCAGCTCTAAAGGGAAATTTAGAGCGCCCAGTGTTTGTGCTGAATGCAATATCAGCAATGGAGTCCTCAGTCGACTCCAGTTTGTCTTTGTATTTTTCGAAAAGGATGTAAAGTGCTTCCTCCGTTTTCGCGGAGAGTGTCAAAATGTGGAGAGGCCTTCTCATTTCAATCCCGTCTGCAGTTAGTATATAGGTAGGAGAGGTCTCCGGAGGCTCTTCAAGAATTACATGTGCATCCGTTCCAGTTATTCCGAATGAACTGACTCCAGCAAGTCTAGGTTTCCCGTTTGCCCTTTTCCATTCCATATTCTCAAGGGCAATCACTGCTGGAACAGATGCTAAATCTATTGAGGGATTCAACTTGGAAAAGTTTATGTTTGCAGGGATTATCTCATGTTTCATTGCCAAAATGACCTTCATGATTCCTGTGATTCCTGAACATGATTCAGTGTGCCCTACATTTGTCTTCACCGAACCAATTACCAAAGGATCCTTCCGAAATTGAGAAGAATACGCTTCCGCGATCGCTGCCACTTCTAATGGATCTCCAACTGCTGTTCCAGTACCATGAGCTTCCACATACGAGATTTCATGTGGCTCAACATCCGCGTTTCGAAGTGCTTCTTTCATGGCAAGCGACTCACATTCTACAGTTGGCGTGCCCATGCTCTTTGAAACACCTTCCTGTGAAATTGATGTTCCTCTAATCAAGCCCCAAATGTGATCCTCAACTTTCAAAGCATCTGATAATCGTTTGAGGACTAGAACACCCACACCTTCTGCTCTCCCATAGCCATCCGCGTCCTCAGAGAATGTTTTGCTCCGACCATCCGGCGATACAATCAATGGCATATCATTCTCATTAAATGGATTCAAGATAAGGTTCACTCCGCACGCTAACGCCATGTTCGTGTCTCCACAAATTAAGGCCCTACAAGCGAGGTGTACTGCGACCATGGAGGAGCTGCACCCAGACTCCGTAGCAATGCTGGGGCCAGTCATTCCAAGAAGGAATGATATTCGAGCAGCCGCTGCTCCAATTGAGGTTCCCATGTACGTCCTGTAAAATTCTTCATTTTGAAAATGGTTCATAATCTCTTTGAACTCATTGGTCCAGGATCCCATGAAAACAGAGCCATTAGATCCTCTTAAGCTTTGGGGATCCATGCAGGCATCCTCCAAAGCCTCCCATACAAGTTCAAGAAGAATTCGGTGTTGCGGGTCCATAAACTCTACTTCACTTGGAGATATCCCTGAAAATAATTTATTTCTGGATTTTCACATTTGTCTTCAAGAGATTTAAAAGATAATAAAAACGGCTAACCGAAAAATTTTGCATCGAAATCATCAATGGGGTCCTTCAAAAACCCAGCGTTCATTTTTCTCGCATTCCACCGGTGCCTAGAAATCTGGCCTTGGGACCAACGAAACGAAGGTGGATTCCCGGTTCCGTCTTTACCCTGGACAAGCAATTTCCAGAATTCTTCTAGGTTGTTGGCTCCAGGATAACGACAGCTCATTCCCACAATGGCTATTGGTTCCTTGCTGTAATTTGAAAATCCTTTTCGATGAGGTGACTCCAAGGACAGTGTAATGGGCAAAACATCCTCCATTAGGATTCTCCTAAAGTGGCAACTGACAAGTTGACCTAGAATCCCAGAATTTTCCCAGCTTGTAGTGTCACATTCTTCGGGGTAGTCAAGTAATCTGACAAGGGACATTCTGGTCATATCTCTGTAATTATTGAAATGTACAATAAATCAACGCTTTAAAGTGCCATGATGGAAATGCCATGATAAATCGATAACCGAGCTAACCCAAGCAGTATTGTTCCTTTTTTAATTGTTGTCAGGTATTTGTCGTCAATGGACCCTGTGACTCCTAAAGCCATCTCCGCCCATGTGCGTAAACAGACCTCTTCATTTGAGTCTTCTTAAATTACAAATAGGCATTAAATTCTATACTATTTTCGCACATAACCAACATATTTGTAGCTAATAATCTAATAGATAATTGTTTATACCATTTCTCTTCAAATTTTCTAGCCATTTAAATACTGCATCATAACTTTTTACAGATGGCTTAAATAGAAGTATTGACGAATTTGAAAAGTCTTTTGGAAACAAGAATTGCGAAATTTGGGTGTTAAAGATTTCATCACTGTTTTTCAATGCAATCATAGAGGGTGATAGATAAGCACATATTTTGAAGGCTTTTAAAGCAATTAGAAAATGTATTCTGGCAAATTCTTCCAATTTTAGATTGAAAATATTTTCCTCCTCCTTCAAGTCCATTAAAATATCGAATCCTCGATACAATGCCAATCTGTTTGGTAGTAAAAAGTAATATTCCATCAAAAAAATAATTATGATTATGACACAACCAACTATGAATAGATTTCTAGGAGCTTGCCTCGACTTCTGAGAGATTCTGGATGACACAATGACAGAAATCTTGCGAGTGGTAAATGCTCTCCGAAGGGAGAAACAAAGCACCAATGCCTTTGAAACATCTTCTTCGGTCAAGACGGAGGTCAACCAGATCTGCTCGGATGTTGCTAAAACAATATTATTTAAAGCAGTTAAGTATTCTATTAAAATTACAATATATACTTGATATTAATGGGTTTAAGTGTTAAGGCAAAAGAAAAATTGTAGATTATCATTTACCAATCATGTTGACAAATCTTAAATATTTTGGTAGAGGTGAAGGTAAAGTATTTACTTTTAGCTATAGTAATTCACAAAAGATTGGCAAAACATTCAAAGAAATTTCACTGAAAAATAGCAACATACGCAGTTGCATTTTTTATTTGCATACTTTTGTATTTGACACTGTAATGCATGCCATTATAATTGCTTAGAAAAAATACTTGGTCATGATTTTTTGGTATTATACATTAAGTTGTTCCAGAAAAGCTAATGGCACACCACCGGTGGCATATACGCTCGCATTTTCCCACGTAACGTGCAAAATTGTGTGTGTTTGCAAGTAGCTAATAATTTAATAGGTATTGCAGAAACATTGTTGCCATCATTTTATAACTTGTACTATTTCTTTAACTATGGAGGGTTATCAGAATTTGTTGGATGTATTATTATTAATAATTTCACACTGGAACCCGTTCAATTTCATGGTTGGGGTTTCTCCACAAATAAAATTCAGTTTTCCGAGTATTTTACCTGTAAGTGTCATAAAATAATCGCAGCTTCACACCCACTGGAACATAAATGTAAACGAAAAATGATGAGTCGGTGTACTCAGACTAAGACATTTAATTGGTGACTGGTATTCTCTGGGTACAGAACGCACTTATTTTCACCAATGTCAAGAAGTTCTATGAGTACACAAACATGAAACATGGGCAAGAAACACGTTTCTGACAGTGAGCAATAAATGGAGTCGGACAGCTCAAAGCTTTTAAAAGTTAAACATAAAACGAAAGCTATAATTTTTTATTTACATAGAGCGAATGCCATCAATAGATAATAATATGTTATAAAAAGTAAATATTTGCCGTAAAATTGTGAAGACTGAACTAGTATTTCATCGCTATGCAAATCTGCCCTTGGTTTTTTCACATAAAACAATTTTATATAACTTCTCACAAAAGACAGAAGTCAAGTCAAGTTCAAGGTTTTCTATTTAATATTCAGATTTCAGGTGGTTTTACAATAATTATAATACAAAATATTCTAATTACAAAATATTTGTCAAATCAATTTGCTTGAGGAATATCCAAACCAAAATTGATGCTATAACAACTCATCATGAGAAAATCACATCATTTCAATATTACTATCCTTTGATTTACTGTTTATAATCCGTATTTCTCCAGCATACCACTCTTTTTTGCAAATACGAGGTCATTGTAAATATACTCCATGGACGAGTTCCAGCCATGCCCCTCGTCATAAAAATCTGGTATCAGCTTTGCAATTTTTTTGCTCATATAGAAATCCTCTTTAGTTGCCCTATCCAACATCCACTGCTTCAAAGCTGGAACCGAGTCAAATACTGTCATGAAAACGTGTTCATTTTCATACAAGTCCTTAAAAAGAGCAAGAGGGGAGTCCTCCGGAGATTCCATCACCTTCTTTGAAAATTCTGACAAGCTAACAATTTGTATCGCGTATCCAAGGCGACCAGCGATTGACACAAATTCGTGGTCGGGGTCAGGTCTCATGTTGATTACATTGTAGATGTCGTTAGCTGCATCCGGATTGAAAAATATTTCCATAGACAGTTTCACAGCAACATCTATTGGAAACACGGGAATAGGCCAAGGTGTACTAGCCATGATTCCAGTCTTCAGAATAAATAGGTAACGCAGCATGAGATGATTTTGCTCCAGGACAAATCTGCCAGTTTCAGAGTCACCGGATATAAATGGATATCGGAATACCTTTCCTGGAATCCCTCTTTTTGTAATTGCTTCTTTCATCAGCATATCTCCAACAAATCTGCTAATTGGATAGGCCATATGTGTTACTCCATCAAAATCATTTGGATCGGGCCAGTTTTCAGAAAGGTTTTCTTCCTCATCCAGAGCTGAAACTGAGAACAGAGTAGACGCATTGAAGACATGCTTCAACTTTTGTCCAGAACAACAGAATTCCAAGATATTTTTCAGCCCTTGGACATTTACAGCTCTAGTTCCACTTCCAGATTTATCCCGGCTGTACAAATCTGTGTGACGAACCAATGCTGAGAAATGGAAGACTGCGTCCGCGTTACCGGAAAGTTGCTCCCAGACATTCGTCTCCAATCCCAACTGAGGCGACACCACGTTTCCAATGACGCAAGAAACTTTACTCATGTCTGTGTCTGAAAGGAGTTGTCTCTCTTCCAGAATATTCCTAAGGCGCACTTCTGGGCTGATATTGCGTTTTGAGCGGAGTAAGCAAAATATTCGTTTAATTTGTGGATTTTGCGTGAGCTCCTTTAAGACATGGGGTCCCATTTTTCCTGTGACGCCGGTAAGTAGCACCACAGAAATGGAAGAAAGTAGTACCCTCTTTTGATTATCTGCAGCAATGATATGTTCTGGAAGAATACAGTCCTCCTTGATAAGCTGATTGATCTCTGGAGTTGTCAGGATTTTTTCAGATGATAAGCCCGTTCCTTCGATTTCCTGAATAACCGCTTCAGAAAGAACACTAATATTTGACGAATCCCTTAAAATATTAGTGCCCACTTTTGCCCTATCACCGACCAACATTTGCAAAGCATTTCTTATTTCTATGTGCATCAGCGAGTCTGCCCCTAACTCATGGAACTCCACTGTGTCACCAATGTCATCGATAGAGTCAAGCTTCAAAATATTTTGTAGAATGAATCTCACTTTAGTTTTCATCAAGTCAAGTTTATCTTCTGGATTCTCCAGAATGTCGTAGTCCTTCCAAAATTCATCGTAATTTACGTGTGACCTGCGTGACCTGTCAGAAGTCGGAATACTCTCCTTTTCCCATGTGGAGTCATCCAGGTAGCTGGAGATATTTGGAAAGAATTGGCTGTACAGGGAAAACGACTCCACATTCAAAACAACTATTTGAGTTCGATGAGATTTGAGGGCGTACTCTAAGGCTGAAATCCCCTGGAGGTTCGAGATGGGCTTTAGTCCGGGTGCATCGAATTCAGTAGCAATTCCAACTTCGCCCCACTGACACCAGTTGATAGTTGTCGCTGGCAATCCAACGGAATGTCTGTAGTGGGCAAAGGTATCTTCAAATTGATTCCCGGCAGAGTGGTTACTTTGACCTGGGGAACCAAAAAGGGCTGCGATTGATGAGAAAAGTACAAAGTGTTCC
>JAQIXX010007278.1:0-11060 GCA_034700605.1 Willowsia nigromaculata | reverse complement strand
GTGGAATCCCTTCAACTCATAATCAGTCAGTTCCAGTTCCTCAATAACTCATTTGCAATGATGGCGAAAAATCTTGGAAATCATGATAATTTTATGACTACATTGTGTAGGTTCGCTCATCGGGATGCCCAGCCTATGAATGATTTAATATTTTCAGAATCATGTGATTCACTCCATAATTAGTTGCTTCTAAAAGATAATACAATGTTCGTGCATATGGGACGTATAGTAACATTAAACTGGCTTCATCATGGAATAAAGTTTTGTAAGTACATAATTCTTCAATAATACTTTGAACACATATCGCATTACTACTTTTTGTGTCATTGTGTCTTCTTGAAATTATTATTACATAAAATATTCATTTAGTTTCACTTTTTGCTCGAGCTATCTGAAGTCTCCACACAACAGGTGTAATGGGGCATCGTGCAACGGTATTAATCACCTAGATCTATAGATTGGAATATGTTTGTCTTGTGATATACTACAAGATAAAAATAGAAACGCACATATGCATTATTATGAAACATTAAATCTAGAGAAAAACAGCCACTTTAAAGCTTCACTCACTCTATATTCCTCTATATGCCATGACCTAGAATATAGGAAGGTCGACAAAGATTTGGTGTACACCCAGCGAATGATAAAAACAATGGAAAGTTTTGGCTGCCTGAAATAATCTCTGAAATGATGTTTGGCTTGTTTTATTCTATTCAGATTCGATTCAATGGATTTCTAAAAACAAAGCTTATGTTATATGTATTTATGTATGTAAACGTAAACACGTTTTACGCACGTTTTTATGTTAGGCTTTCCCATACTCACAAGAGCTGGTCTGAAAAGCACGTTTCCAAGAAGGAATTGAGAAGTGAAGGTAGTTCGAAACTTCTTCGTGAGTTGGTTTTTGGAAAGACTTTTGTTAGTAAAACTGAATAGCCTCCTTAAATCTCTTCCAATGTACTGGAGGGCACGTGTTTTCGACTGCATAAACTTTCCCTGTCCTGTCACATCTGCTGTTATAAGCTCAGTCTTTCGTGACAGGTCAGGTGTTTATGATCAACTATAGCAGATTTTCTCATGAAAAGGGGACCGACTAGTGAAAGCACCTACTATCATTTTGAAGGAACCCGTCACAAACATTCATGATGATAGAGAAAATCGCATAAGTAATGTAGCAAATCAGTCATGTGCAATCATTAATTGGTTTTTCGATGTGAAAAGAGAAATTGGTTTTCATGTTAACATTGCTTGCAGACTGCAAGGATAAAAGTCATTGTCATATGAGTACACTTTAAAATGCCACATGTAAAGGATTCCAAATGAAGAGCAATGCTCTTGGCAGGGTAACTTGTCATTCGTGACAAACAAATGAAAATTTATAAAACGTTCTTATTTTATTGATTGTTAGTAAATACACTTCAGGTTTTTATCTCCAAGTCTCACGAAATGTCTGCAACTGATCGATGGAAATTCAAGTGAAACATGACAAGAGCAGCATCAAGGTCGTGTTTGGATCGGGAATAGGGAGATCTACATATATAACAAAAACAAGAAGACACGACACAAATGACCTTTAAAAGATCTTGAAATTTGTTCCTCTAAATTTTTATATTTCTGCATTGGAGATACGAAACAAGTTTACTCATAATTTTCATTTAGTTTTCTTCAAAACATGTTTTTGTTGAAATTGTTTCTAAGTTTAATATAACTAATTACGCATCGGTAGGTTGACTTTTCTTTATTGTTAGCTGTTTTACTAAATTTCTTTTTGTTCTTACAACATGCCTTTTTTGTAGAAAATGAATTAGTCGGAACGAGAGTCTCTGGAGTCAAGAGCAAGGAGAAAACAGGAAAGAGAAAGTGCTTCAATAATGGGTTTTTATCTATTTCTTATGAAATACAGCAAGATGAAAGCAAAATAACTATTATAACATGAAATTCTTTTTTATAATACATTATACCATGTGTAGCTGTAAATTGTAGGAAGAGATAAATTTTTTGGAAGTGGAACGTGACTCAAAGTCACAATCTTATTTCCATTAGCGTTCCACTAGAGATTCTCATGCTCCCGCCTGACAATTGAAATTGTTTCCACGAACATAGTCTTTTTAGCATGAAGACATGAAATACTTCATGAACTTTGTGACATGATGATGCAATGTAGCAAGTGTGTCAAGAAGACAGAAGAAAATGGCAATAATATGTAATAATAATAAGTAGAAATACCAACTATAATGTACATAAAACAGACCACTATGTTGGAATAACTGTTATCATTATCTTGTAGCTACATTACAAAACAAACCATCACTACAATGCGCAATGCTTGTAGATACTAAGGCTCTAAAAACTTGATTACACAACAATATGCCATTAAATAAATAGCCAGTTATGTGATAGCACAAGGATAGCCTTGTCGTAGGTTCCGGGTTTTTCATTTTTCATCTAAATTTTTCGCGTATTCTTAATTTAACAGTTGGACATAAGATGCAGTTTGTAACTATAATGCTGTACGCGCCCTGCAATGCTGAATATGTCACATTAAAGGACAGTAATTTTTAGGTTCTTTCCGTACTCAGGTTGAATGATATGAATGAGTCGCATCCTGAGGAAAGAACAGACTATGTTGTGTTGGGATACCAAATTTCCCCCCATACATGAAACACCTAAAAAGGTCCCAGTCAGTTTAAACGGTTTCGCTCTATTTTCCTTCAACTATTGAATATGGTATGAGTAATTTATGGGTTTTATGATTGTAGTTTGACGGTCATAAGTCATACGGTATTACCATCAAACTTACAATCATAAAATCCATTGTGGTGTGTCGTTTCGTTAAATAATCAATGAATGCACTGTGTGATTTCGACTATATCCAATAAACCATATCCTTCTAGACATGGATCTAAATGCGTATTATCCGATATCAAAAGTATGCGTGGTTCAAGATTCAAGATGTTATAAAATATTTGCCAGAAATGAACTATTTTGTGGTGTACGAACATTAATATGATTGATATATCTTTCTAAAAAAATACCCGTTCGAGCATCTCTTGTTTGTAGTAATGAAACTGAGTTGCTAGAAGTAATTTTCAGGCAAAACTTCTTGAAGAGATTTTTTACTTCAGATGTATGTTTTTTATTGTTCATTCCTCGTTTACTAGCATGAGGGCACTTTTCACCGCTGTGGGTCATGCTTTCTTCAATTATTCCCAATGAACAAGTCCTCTTTTGGTCTTGTGGTAAATCCAATGTAGTCGACTTGCACACGACGACGCTACGCAGAGGACTTAGGAGTCTTAGAAGCGTTGATTATATGATTATATGACTTCTGCAATTGAGAAATCCGAGATCTGAAATGTAATAATTTTTTTGTAGAAGTTGTGGACAATCATCTTTTGTGTCTCCCAAGTACATACATGAAAACTTTTCATCCCTTTACTTTTCAATGTTTGCCAGATTTCTTTGTGTTACCACGTTTAGATTGCTGTGGTAAACTTTCTGCTTGGTTATTTGCTCAGTTTGTCACATAAAAGTAGCAAGCAGCAATGCATTGTCCGGAGCACTGCCTGCCTACATATCAAAAGACATGTGAAGGCAAAATTTGAGCTTTTTTGTAATTTCATTGTGTAATAAAAGCAACCAGAATGAAAGAAACAAATCTTCTCTTTAAAAAATCAGTGAAAGAATTACAACAGTAACAAGATATCGTTGCACCGAGGAATGAACGAGATATATACAAGTATGTTTACTCATATAACAAAAAGTGCTAAACTACACGGAGACAACATAGATTGCAAAAGAATCCAGCAGCTTTTTTTGTCAAAAAAGTATGTGGTAAGTTGTCATTGAATCCACGTACATACTAAGGAAGAGGCTGTACATTGTATATGATGGAGATGGAGAAAGTGTGATACTACATATTATTGTAGTCGAGTTAATATGGAAAAGACAGACGACTGTGCTGTGGTTGTGGTTTCATGTAGTACGAAATGTTATCATTATGTTTGTTATGAAAATCCTTTCACTCTCATAATCCATTATCTCATATCAATATGATCATATCGCTGCGTTGTGTTCTGCGTATATTTATTCTTAAGTAAAAGTATAATGCAGTGGTATGTGGTTGGCTGGAAAAGTTGTTGTGGCTGCCGGAGGACAATGATCATCCGTCACGTTGAGAAACAACGTGATGTATTTCATTTTGTAATCCCAAGATAAATCCGTATTGTAAATATTGAATATGGCGGAATAAAGGATAAATTAAAATATTACTGCTCTAAAAACTAAATTAAGCTTAATGATTCATGAAAAGTAACCGGAATATGAATGTGTACGTGTACATAATCTCTGACATGACTGACTGACTGAAATGTAGTCACTGACTGAAGTTAATGACTGAAATCCGGAAGGAAACAAAAATGCTTTGAAATAATAATATTACGGAAGGGAGATGAACAAAGTCACGTTGCATGCAATCTTTAAGTACTTTCAAAGAATTTATTACTGAAAGGTTTACTATGAAATATGCTTTTATACAGTATAATATGTATCTTTGTTCAAATGAGGTATAATATTTTTAAGGAAATCTCTAGTATCTTTACCAAAATAGGCATGCATACACGAAATAACAGAGCTTTGAGAAATTTCTTAAGAAAATTTCATTAAAGTTCTTCTCAGTAGCTGTTTTTCTCATGACTTCAACTGTTAGGAAATTTTTCCTTTCTTATTACTACAATTGACTGCAATATTTGTAATATTTTTAATATTCAAACCAAATTACAGCATATGATACGACTCTCTTTTTACAGGTTTTACAAAAATAGATCCATAACCGGCATTGTTCTTTCCGGATCCTCATTTTCTTTTAATGAGAAATATTATTAGTTTTCCAGTGACGGTATGAATAAATTTTCTGACATATAACTTGCATCATAGTCTTCTTGACAAGAGTTTTTTTTCGTTGGCGTAATTGAAATTTTGAAACAAAATTCATAATTATTAACAACAAGACAACGTTTCTACACAAAAAGTTGCCCTTTGATAGTAATTTTTGCATTTCCAGACAAATTTACACGATCTCCCACCAAGGTACAGAATACGTTTCCACCTCTTGTGGAATGCTGCCTTCCAAGCAATGTCCCAACATTAAGACTTCCTTCCCCCTTTAAAGATTTAACCAGCTCATGAGTCCAATATGGCGTCAGCACAGTATGTGCCAAACCTGTGACAGGGTCTTCATCAATCCCGTCCCACGGGGCAAAAAATCTCGAGTAAAAGTGAGGTTTACCATTGTTACTTTCATCAGCAATATCAGTGGGATTCGCAGTTCCCTTTACCGTGACTATAATGTCATGCACTTCAAAGCCTTCTGTGTCGATGCATAACAGTTTTTGGAAATCGGGTGAAACCTTTCTCAACTCATCCTCTGGAGTCGATGAACCAGGAGTGCTGTTTTCATTTAGTCGAAGCAGCAAAATTTTTGATCCTGGTGAGTATTGCACATCGCAGACAGACTCGGGAGAAACGTGCTTTCCCAAAGTTGTCACAATCATCTCATCAATCCAGGAAGAATGCTCTAATTTATTCAATAAATGTGTTGGATTCGAGGGGAAGTTTAGGGTAATGCGATCCGTATCTTTAGACAAGGCCGCACCCAACTTTCCCCTAAATTTTGACTCAAAGTTGATCGTAATGGTTTTCACTTGTGGATTGATGTACAGGTCTGTCAGTTGAGCTTCTACTACTGCTTTGGTAGATGCAACCGTTGCGTGTCCGCATAACTCTACCTCATTTGTTGGTGTGAACCAACGAATTGTACGACGGTGGAGTTGAGAGCCCTCAGCAGTCGTTAGTTTTTCCCCATTTTTCCACCCGAACGATACAAACGCTGTTTCACTCAAGTTTATTTCTCCGGCGATTTTTTGCTTGGTAGCATCTGGAATGTCATCCTGAAATGCAATTATAATGCAATCTCATTATGGAAATGCAAAGCAATAGATATAGATGAAGATGAATGGCAGTTGGAAACGTGACTGCTTCTGTTGCCAAAAGAAGTGGATTAATAATAAATTGTCAGGCAATTGATATACGCTCAAAGAAAGTTGTCGATAGTCAAGAAAAGAATAGTCCATAAATGAATAAATAATAGACGGTTAGAGTAAATTGAGAATAATATGCATTTGTGTAAATGAAAAGGCGTCATGTAACACATGCTGGCCTTGTTTCTGCCAATTCTTTTGTAACAAAAATAGTATAAATGGATACATCTTACATCGTAATCCAAGAAGCAAACGGCAGCTGGATTTCCGGTGAATGCTGAATTTCCGTCTGTCGTGAAAGCATCCACGAAGTAAATTGGAATCAGGAGTGAGGATGCTGACATGGTGTTTTATTCCTTTTAACCAGGCGGAGATAGAGTGAGTACGGGATTTTTACTTTAAAAAAAACTTGACACCAGCCAAACCGCAAATGATCCGCGTTTCAGATTAAGTTAGAAGATCGTATGAAACGTACTGTTAGTGCTGGTTGTTGGTTCCACTGCTTACGACGGCAAATATATCGAATTTCGAACTATATAAGCTGCTCACAACAGAAAGAACAGACAAAGCTTGTCCTGCAAAACACATGCAGAATACAGGAATAATGGTTCTAGGTAACACAATCCAAAGCTGGGATTCAGGGCAGAATTTCTTTGAGATTATCTCTACTTTCCTACTTATAGCATTACAGCTCATGTGTGACAATATATTTCGTCTAAACTGAAGCACAATACATTTCAAGCAATATCAACTCATACTTTGAGCTACACAATATCTCTTGTAATCATGCTCCTTTCATTTTGTAACAGATATGCTTAAGGCCATAAATATATCTAGTTTAAAGTTAAGCAGCTCGAGTTGGCATAAATATGGATGTGTATTGGTAAGTATTAATTCTGTTTTTTAACCTACACCTACTCAATGAAGGTCACAGAAATTAATAATGTTTGCATTCGGTGAAAACATATTTTTATGAATACAAGGTGTAAAACCATTATGAAAGGTATCACAGCTTTTCGGCCACAGGCTGCTCATTAAGAGCATGAAGATGAAACAAAACAACAAACATGAAAGGACACCATGAACAAACAGTCCTTAAGCAGTAATTGACCAGTATACGGGATAATGGAAAAGTGTGGACTTGCCTATAAAATATTTATGCAGTGCTGAGGGGTTATGAGCTGTATGCCATGCTGTTTTTTATGAACATTATACTGCCTATTTATGTAATGTTGCATAAAATACTAAATATTTCATAATAATCATAATCTTCAAATATACTGCCTCAAAAAATATACATACATGTATTCCAAAAAAGAATATTTTCACATCTTTTTGTGCCAGTGAAGGTTTGCAAGTGATAAAGCGGGGCGAATTGAGAAGCAGAATTGAAAAGCTAAAGTTGAATGATTTGTCTGGTTCTGGTTATTTGCTTGTGAAAATAACTATAAGTACTTAATGCATGAAATTATGTATATCGCTCTAAAAAGTAGATCCACTAAAATCCTTCCAAAACCAACATGTTGTTAAGCATTTCAAAGAAGCGGGGATTAGCTAAAATACAGTGAAAGTAAAGTTTCGAAACATAACATTTTCAATGCAACGATTTTTATTTTCTTGTACATTGCTGCTTTTTTTCTTACTTGAAGCAATAATATTTCATTAATCATGAATTCGGGAATAAATAAATTAATTTGCATCCAAGTTTTGTGAGCGTGAGAAATTGCTGTACGAAATTCCAGAGACTGTTTGAACAGCCTCAGAATTATGATTTAACGACTGCAACTGATGCTGACTAAATCCAGTAATCAGTGAAAAATCTTTCCCATTTTCAGAATTTGATATATCAGGTTTTGATTCTTTTGTTGGAGAAGTGCGATCCAAAGAATCACTTTCCATGGAATGACTATCAGCCGCATCTGTTGGATTCCCAAAAAAGTTCGAATAAGCCTTTGGTTGCGTCTCTTGATGCTTTACACGTGGTCTTCCAATCTCAGGATTTACGGGAGGAGCAGCGTCTCCCATATGCTTTCTCTTGTGCATATAAAGAGCGGCATACTGATTGAAGGCTATTTAAACAATTAACTATTATTAATTAATTCCCTTCAAGACATGTTGCAATGCAATGCTCTATCTAACTAAATAACTGTAACATACCTTTTCCACACACATCACATATAAACGGCTTCTCACCTATAAAGTAACAGAAAATTAAGTGATGCATTCTAATTAAAGCTAAATCCAATTAAAATGCGTATTCTTTGGTTCTACTTTATACTTGCTTACCGGTATGTACTCGCATGTGATTAACTAGGTACTGCAAAAAATAAAAATAAATAAAAATAATGGTTACAATACAGCTTCTGGAAACTTGCATCTATTATACTGATTTCTTACAAGAAATGACAAGCATAGGCACATGTATTTTATGCATAACCTTTTTAAGTAAAAACGCTTTATCACAATGCTGGCATTTGAAATCCCTACTGCCAGTATGAATTAACATGTGCCTTTTCAGCTTTGCTCCAGTCTTTAATTGCTGTCCGCATTCATCACAAATGTAATTCTTTTCTGTCATGTGACAGCTTTGGTGTCTTCGCCATAAGCTTTTATTGCCTGAAAGTATAAGAAAAGATTTGATTAGAAGTTCTATTAGAACACCACAGAAAAATTACGAATATAGCGAAATATCATTCTCATGTAAGGATATAATACCAAATTTTCTATCACATCCAGGAAATCCACAAGGTATTCCTGAATCGTCATGAACCACCATATGAACAAGAAGTGAAGGTTTACTCGAATACTCATTTGAGCACTTGTCACATTTAAATTTCTTTGCTCCATGAGATCTGATGAGGTGCCGTTGCAGATTTGCGTTGTTGATGAATACTTCTGTACATTGTCCACATTTGTAGGGTTTCTCTCCCGTGTGTTTTCGAGAATGAACTGAAAGCGCATTAAAAATAATAATTTCATGCATAAAGACTACCAAATATTGTATTATGAGCTAATATTTAATTCAACGCAAAGTTACTTTTGAGCCGAGCTGCATCAACAAAACTTCTTTCACATACTGGACAAATTGCTGGCTGCAAATGAACTTTTTTGTGGAGTCGCAAATTATCCGGGTCGAGAAAGGTCTTCTTGCAGTCACCAATCCCACATACAAGTTTCTCGATAACCTTGTGTACCTCGTGTAAATGAAGCAGGAACTTATGTCGACTTTCAAAATTTTTGTCGCATATATCACACCACAGTTTTCCCTTTGCCCCATGCGCACGTAAATGGTTAATATATTTTTCACGGGAAGATGAACAATGAGAACAGTTGGGGCATGGAAATACCTTATCGACGTGAGTTTTCATGTGATCAACTAAATCTACTGTTAAGATCAATCGATTACAGAAATCACATAAAGTTTTATTGTATCCCTCATGGGAAGCCATATGAAAGTCATAGAACTGCTTTCCAGAAAATGAGCGATTCCCTTCACATTTGTCACAAGTAAATTTTTTCTCATCCGTTTCATGATCTAAGAGATGAACTTCAAATCGTTTAGAGCTTATAGTGCTGTACGAACAATTATCACAAGCGTACACTGGTCTTTGGCGATTTTTCTGGCATCCTTTTACTTTTGATTTTACTGCAAATGATGGCAACGCTCTAGTTTTTCTTCCTCGATTGCTCTTTCTGTTGTCGACATTCCTGATGCCCAGATCAACTTTTCTTCTTTGTTTCGTTAAAGGTCTCGTTTCGGCGTAATTTTGTTGAGCTTGTTCATACTTTATTTCAGTAATACGTTGACTAGCTAAAGAAGCTGCTGTCCTTGTCTTTCTTCCAAGAGATCTTGAATTAAAATTGATGACATCAACTTCGCTTGGTATTCGGGTATGAGTAACTATGAACTGTGTTTCTTCATGAGCATGAGATTCTTCTTTGATGATAACTGTATTTTCATTTGAAGTCACACTCACATTGTCCTTCTGATTTGTATGAGTCTGCTTAGATGTACCCTTTATTTCACTTGTTTTGTGAGCTTTTGGCGATATCACATTGCGTTTTTTCCTTATCCTTCGTGGAGCAGAAATTGGCCTAGCAAAAATAAATAGAAAAGAGTATAGTCTAGTAGATGCCAGCATAGCACACAACACTTAATCTGTATAGTTAAATATTTATTTAAAGCTTGCGATGCATTTATGATGGGAAATGTGACTGATTCCTCATTATGTAACTGCTCATCATGAGAATGTCCATAAAACTCCGGTGGAAAATCTTCATTGTGTAGGTCCATCAAAGCTGATTCCAGTAAATCCAACTCACAATTGTCTAACGGTTCTGTTTTCACGTCACTTGCAAGGGCTACACTTTCATTAAAGTAGGCATATCTGTTTAGAAATATCAGAGGGATCTCAACAGAGTCCTTATCTGCAAATTTTAAACATTATGCATTGATTAGCACTAGAAAATTAGGTTATCAAATGAAAATTATTGGTAATTTTAAACCAGACACATACCTTTCTCAAACACTGCCGTTTGAAATGCGTACAAACTATCAAGAACTTTCCTTTCCAGTGGATGTCTCATGCCAGTCTTTTCCTGCTCATTCAGCCAGTTCTCAAAGACCTCCAAGTCACTCTTCGCCATCTCATTGCTCCCATAAATTTTTGAATTCGCTAGCACCGTTCCCTTGATTGCCTTCAGTCCACTGATAATCTTCATCTGGACAACTTCCAGTTGCAAGTGCAGCTTGGCGATAACTGCCGTCATCTGCTCACACTTTCCACAAAGTTGAATCGCAGAAGCTGGAAGCGACGACGGTTCCCGTTCATCATTGCAATCCAAAGTCTGAACAATGTCTGCGAGCACATGCTCATAAGTCTTCTGCCGTGTGTCAAGCAAATATTTCAAAAGCACCTTGAAGTTGGCCGTCGAATTAGGAATCCCCCTCGTCACTCCTGCTGTTGATGTTAGGTCGTTCAGACAAAGGAAACAATTGTTCCATTGAATCCTCATCTTTGG
>JAQIXX010007277.1:0-11061 GCA_034700605.1 Willowsia nigromaculata | reverse complement strand
ACAAATATATCAGGACAGTTTTCTTTGAAAAGTGTGTCTTTTACAATTTTTCGTTTTGATAAAGTCCTACTAATATAATACTCTTGAAGCCTCGGTATTGAGTCTCGTACAAGTTGAATTGATTCACCGTTCGGTGTGGCATTTATTATTGCGTCATAATAGTAGTTTTTTACTTTGGCGTCTATGCTACTTAATAGCGAGATATTAAGCTGCTCTATATGATCCGATGTTGCTTCTAGCAAATCTTTCAGCTTAACTTTCTTCCCAGACAATACTAAAGTTGCTTCTGGTAAACCGAACTTCGTTGTTCCCTGTATCAATATTTCCAATGCACCAGTATTCATGCAATCTGAGAGTGCATTTTTTAGCTGAAGGTATCCCTTGGTTTTTTTATCAATGATTTGGTACAAACGTGACGATTTATCTATTGGTGTGGGTTGCGAGGCCTGTAGTAAAGATAGTGCATTAAAAAAAGTTAAATATGATACAAAATAAGGAGAATGTGACATTTTCAAATTGTTTAGTGCCCATTGTTTATCCGAATATTGGTTAAATTATTAAATATATGCACAAATCCAAGTTAAATATTCCAACCCAATTTTAACTAGGCCACCAGAACTAATGAACCTGAAATGTAGCTAATAATAGAAGATGCTTCTTTAATGTTATTTACATAGTTATTTTGAAAGTGAAATTTATGAATGGTCGCACGAAGCAGTTAAACGTTTTCTATTCACTGGATAAAATTATACAATTCTATGGGTTTGAATTGTCATGATTCATAATATTGTAATATGCCTTTCGAGAATATTAGCGACCATAGGACTGATAAAAGGAAATTCTGTATTTTGTAAGAACTATTAGTTCTTTTATTGATGATAGGATAACGGGCTTTATATGAAATTCACACTTATGTGACTAATATTGTGATACAAAAAACTTAAGTGCTTAAGATAAATATTGAAACACACAGACAGAAATACTTGTATGAGTGGCTAGTACAAGGAAAATGTAAACGTGTCTGACATTAACGTTGCAAAAGGTGTAAGCATATACAATGTGTATTTTTTACTGAAAATGTTCAGATTTCCGAAGTTGAAATGATTCAAGTCATGTGTGTTCTAAAGAACCGCACGCCTTTATGAACAAATGAGAGCTTTGAGAGTAAGGAGCAAATGTTTATTCTAATCCTGATTTAGTAAAATGCCATTTAAACATATGAAGTCATCTACCATTTATTACATATTATTTGAGTGCAAACCCAATGATAATTAGGATTAGATTGATTGGATTAATCAAAACAAGCCTTAACTATGAGTACCCAGTCAAAATTTGAAACCATTTTACCTAAGTGATTTCCTGTCCACATTACTACAGGTTTAAAACAATAGTAGGTAATTGATTTATGTATACTCGACTACATAACTTTGTTTTATGTAGTAGTTTTCTTTGTAGCGTAAAATATGCAAACTTCTGTTCAATTGAGTTTGGGAAAAAGTCCTGACCTTAGTAGAATTAGTTGATCCCATCGTGACTCTATAAATATATTACTAAGTATTTTAATATGTTTAGTGGTTATCCCCTACAGTATGTAGTTCCATCACATACATACTACTAAATGAATAAATGAAACAAGAGTTTTCATGAATTTCAAATATTGTGTCCTGGGTTCAATGCAATGAAAAAGCTTTATAAAACTGAACAGTAGTTTTACTTACTATCTCTTCAACATCACATTGGCTTAAAGTATTGGAAGACAGCAAATTTGCCAACAGCTTCTGATCACACTTTGTGGATTCTATCAACTTTGTAAGGTTTCTAGTTATAACAACTTTTTGCCAAGTTTCCATGTTTCTTATTTTATTAAGAAATATTTGCTATGTAAGATAACACACTGAAAACTTCAACTAACAAACTGTGAGCAACGTAATCCTAATTAACGTTTGAAACTAAAGTCGATAATAAACTAATGAGCTGAATCTTTGAAAGCTCGCTATTTATACCCGTTTTTACGAGGATTTATCAGTAGTATAGTTCATTATTTTATTTGTAGCGTTGCATAACAGGTAATCTGATTTGCTTGTATGGATATGTTTTGAAGCTTTCAAAACAATTCTGACAGATGCATTGTTGTAAAAATATTCCTTTTATTCAATATAGTATTACCAGTTATCCTAGATAAAAGATTATTTACTTATTATTATTTATGCTTGTTTGACGAGGCTTATCCTGTCAAGGTTAATAAAATGCTACTGCTTTTACTGCTCAATGTTGTTGATGCAATTTTTGGCGTAATATTGAATGACTAAGACAACCTCAAAATTTTTCAACTACTGTCAATATTCCATGCATAATTTCCCAGACTGTTCATTTCTAATAGTCGTATTTTTAATTAATTGAATGCATTCGCTGTTTTAAGAAATTTTTTAAGGCTTGCAGGGACTGAATAAATTTTCTAACTGACAACTACCAGTTTTGAATTTTCAGATTATAGAGAAGAAACTGAATGCTTTTCAAAACAAATCAGTAACGATTACTTAAGCACGTTGTCAGAGGAAACTATACACCCTTAAAAGCAATAAAAACAATTTTTAAAACTGTAAATTAAAGCTTTTGCAAATATAAAATTCTCGTTTTCCTTTGTGCCTGCTTTGAGTGAAAAAAGTCAGACTGCTGACCTTTTTATATTATTAAAATCATTAACTCCTCTTTGCAACAACATTTGGTCACAAACCTAACCAATTGCTTTTTATCCTTGAGTACACATTTACATAAATTTAATCTCATTTAAACACAAATGAGTCCGTATCATCAAAACTTACTCATAAAAAGTTTGATCAAGTGAGATTATGTTACGAGTCAAGCAGCAAAACGAGAATATGTTTAAGAATCACAGGGTTAATGGCACAGGAAGCACAACGTTTATATTATTGCTTGAGTGACATGTACAAATGTAAATATTGATAACTACGATAACCCAGACATAATTCTACTTCAAAAATTGGATGCAAATTGTTTTGTCATCGTCAGACTTTGACATCTGAATCGGCTTGCATTGAATGAATATCCTAGTCGAAAGTATAAGGTTTTATTATAAATCGATGTTAGCTAATGCTTGTTATAAACTGGCACTACCAATAAATATGATCATCGCTTTAGTAAAGACAGATTTCTAATCTCTGACAGCTGCATACTATTTATGATCCAAATGCATGATATAAGATATCCCTACGAGGTACACATTTAATTAAAATTATCTCGTCAAATATTACCAAACATCGTTGATTTATGTCGTGTTATCGTATTCGTAATAATGAGTGAGAGGTTCTATGAACCCACAAATTTTATGAGTTATTTTGCCTGTAAAGATTAATATTACTGAATATTTGATGATCTAAAGAGCGTTCTAGTTGAAACATTCTGCTGTTATATGCATTCATAAGGTTTGCTTGGCTTCTGGCTTTATAATGAATTCGGGTGTTATCAAGCTGCTTGTTTGTATTAGAGCTACAAAAATTAGAATTTAAACCAAAAAATGAATCGAACCAAGGAAAAAACACAAGCCCCCTGTTTAAAAGCAAACGAAGTTTTATTGCTCGAAAAAAACTTAACCTTAAAAATTAAGCTTTCCTTACTTGGAACTTTGTCATTAAAAGGGGTAAAGTACTACATGGTCAGAACCAACCACTGTAAAAACAGTTTAAAAAGCTACCCGAATTGCATATATTAATAAATCAAATAAATATTTAATCATGTTGATCACGTCCAATCAATATTGTAAAAATGCACAAATGTCACGTTTTTAACTAAGGATGAGTTTCTCTAGCTTAAGCTTATCTTCCGGTTTGAGTTGACGGGCTCCTCACTCTTGTGGTTTGCTTTTTGTACGCGACTTCTGCTGGAGCAGTCAGGAGTCACATGGGGTCAAATGATTCAGGACAAGGATTTTACATCCAGCATCGACGTATTCTTGGTGCTTACATTTATTTCTGGAATATTTTTTTTCGACTTTCCTCAACCTCCATTAAAACTAATTATATCTATAAATTAGAATTCATTCAGAGAATAATAAATCAGTGCTACTTACTACCTATACTTTACAATAGTCAGTAAATCACTATATTGTTATGATACGTTTTATTGTGGGCACTTAGATAGATTTAGTTTGAAATATATTCAAAATATTTGCATGGTTCCACTATTGTAAAAAAAAATTCTGCCATTAACCGTTACTGTTTATGCACGAAAGTTTTAGTAAGTAGCATTAGTATGATTGCACAGAATTTTTTTAAAGAAACAAACGTGTGACTCACTTGAAACACTTTTAAATTCCAAGGAACTTAAATAGAAGAGATTTAAAGTTATAAATATTCGGGACACGACTGGCAACTGATAATATATTCTAGTACATATTGTTTTTAAACAATTATATGCTATGACAAATACTAACTAAATGCTGCTGTATTAATGTACACACTTCCTTTATTTTACTTCATTAGGTAACTAAATTTAAAAATAATTTAATTTATTTACGAGAAATATTGATATGTTGCTAGAATTTAAAAATTTCAATCTTCCATAGAATCACGTGTTTATATTATTACACAAGTCTGTACTATCTCAGGGAATCTGCTGTGAATTTAACCATAAAAATACACAGGCGACACAAAACAAATGTTTGTACAAAAACTACTATATGAATTGGAAGGCAAAAATGCCTTCATATTGGTTTAAATGTCAAAGATGCTTCCATGACATTCACATTACTTCTCAAATAAAATTACTACAATTATTGCATGTTTTATTTTTTCAATGTACACGGAACTTAAATACCATTGAACAAGCTCATTATATTTAACTGAAAGCATAAAGTAAACTGTTCAACAGATCGGTATGCATACAGCCTTTGGCAAAATCATGAATATGTTTCTTTATATCCGAAAAATCAAATTTATCCACGAGAAGCTTCATTATTAAGATTTTCTGAGAAACTTGACCTGGCAAATCATTTAAGTTATCTAATATCTGACGATATCATAGCATTAAACCAGAGTCTTCTGCAGTATATGCAAAATTATTCTTAGTATTTCAAAAAGAAAATACATAAACACGGTATAATCCCCGCTTTTAGCTGCAACAATAAGTTTTTAAGTTTGGAGCTAGCCGCATTCTACAAAATACACTCTCCATGCATTGATTAGCAAGATTGCATTAGCTATAAGTAAATTGACAAAATATCTATACTGCAAGCCATGCATTGATGTTCTGCTCTTTGCTTTAACAAACAGAAATATAGGATTTTGGAAGATGATTATCGAAGGGAGTAGAGAGAGGATGCTTGTCGTCAGTCATCCGTTGTGGATCACTGACGGTTGAGAAGGTAACTGTACAATTTAAGGTTATTTGATGCATTTGACATGTGAAGTGGATAAGCACACAAATAGATACTCCTTCTAAATAAGCTTCCAGCGGCCAACGGCTTTAGAATGGGAGCGGTAATTTAACTGGAAACGGACACCTTGGTTGTTGTCGGTGCTTTTGCTGAATCGGGTGCAGATAAAATATACAGGCGGGAATATTTAAACATTTATATGTATATATTTTGGGAAGGAACGCCAGATTTGTTCTGACGCCCAGTGGAGTACCCACACAAACGGGAGTTTTTCGGTCTCTCCAGAGATACCCGGCTACGACATTATAGAGCAATATTATTGAAAGTGCCATTACAGCGAATAAACCTCAAGAAGAGCAGGTGGGAATAAAACCCCGGACCCAGTTCTAGAGATGAAACGCTCTAGCACCTACACCAACTTGCCGTGCTCTAAACATTTATAACTTACCGGCAATTGTTTTGATCTTATGCAGGAGTTTTAAGAAGCCGACTAGTGCTTATTGAATTTCTAGTCACTTTTTCTGTTTTCCCTACTGCTTGATCCTGCTCATTGATTTCTCCGATTTGTCGAGATTTTACCTTCGAAATTCGTTCTTTTTTGTCATGATTTAACTTCCTTTCTTCCAATATTCTTCTCCATTGTGTAACTGCTTTGGCATCAACTTCTACAGATGTTATTTCTGCTGAAAAATATATGGAAAAATTTTTTAACACCCCTTTGTTTTCTTAACCCTACACATTCCACATGACAAAATAGAAAATGGAAGAGCTTTTATAGATATTTGGTAACATGTTACCATCTTGCTTCACTGGTTTTCCCGATGCGCCTTCAAATTCAAAACGGGAATTGGAGATTTTCTGGTCCGATTTTTTCTCGTTTTTTGTTGGTTTAAATTTGAAATTAATTTTTTCTCTGCTTGAAGTAGCCATTGACTTTATATTCTTACCAGAAACTTCCTTATCTTTTTCAGTTTTTGCAATTTTTTGGTCTTTTCTATCACTTGTATTCTTCATTTCTGTATTTTTGTTTGTTTTAAAGTCACCATTTATACATTTTTGGAAAAATCCCCGTAAGGTTTTGATACAAGTAAAGCTAAATACCTCCACAAATAGGCATATGAAGCCTAATAGCGACAGAATGGAACAAATCACATAAATGCCTAAAATAGCAGGAAGGGAAATCTGGTCTCCAGGCATAACTTGGTTTGGATTCTGATCGACCAGTGACAAGCTGTTTGAATATCTTTCTGATAATTGCGCTAATTTGTCCCATTCATCAAGGAGACCTCTTTGAGCAAATCGAGCATAGGTTTGCATCATCCAGTGCCGGTTAATCGTGTACATTTCAACGAAAGTAAACTCACTACGAAAATTTTCTGGAAGTATGTAGCATCTAGTTTGAGACATGTTCAAATTGTGTTGGATTACCTCTTCGTAGAAGAGTATTTCGGAGGTTTGATATAATTCCGATGAAGCCAACATTTTTTTCTTAATAAGGAGCTCGGCTATATCAAGGCTTGTTACAGCAAGAAGGTCAAAATCAAAGAAGCTTACATTCAGCTTATCCAGCAAACCTCTAGATTTAAAGCCTTCATGATTCATTATCCATTCAGGTTGAAGCTGATTGATGTTCCACAAAATTTGATATTCTGCGAGCAGTGCTTCAGCGAGAGATTTAAGCGGTTCAATCCTGTCAGGTACAATAAGAACGCTCATGATTCCATTTCCGTAAAACTGCAAGAGAAAAAATCCCAGGAACTGTAGAAGAATGCAAAATGAAGCTTTTGTTGAGGTGGAGTTTGCTGAATTCCCGAGGAAAAGTTCAGTTGCGTCAAAAACATGAAAAAGAAATTTACGGTTTCGGGTTTTGAATGTTTTCACGTACCATAAGGTCGCAAGAACTGAAACTAATATACATATCCAAATATTGCATGTAAACGGCTGATACCATGTTACAAAATCAATCCCTTTCAACTTGTTCACTTTTATGTCATTTCTACAATACATAAGCTTTATAACGTGATTACTTTGGAAAATATATCCTGTAATTCTCCAATAATATTCAGCTATTTTTGCGCCATATGAGTCATATTTTATTGGTAGGACCATATACTGTCCAGTATGACTCTTGTCAACATTTTTCCATGTTACCGAATCAAATATGTTAAACTGTACAAACGAAATATTGTGCTGCGCAGATAAATGAGTTATGATCATTACATTTTTAACACACCAACCATACATTTTACTTGTAAAGGCTAGATGCTCACAAGCTATCAAGCCATCTCTTTGCAACTTGTAATATTTAGGTTCTGTGTCAAATATCGCATTAATTCTTTGGCCATTTCCAAATCGATAATAGTTTCTGTGTGACAAAACTGGATTCCCTAATCTGTTCATTGCAGAAACACCTAAGCTTCTAACTGCCTGAATCGACGAAGCACAGTAGTGAAGGCAAATTACTTCGTACTCAATTTGAAATGTTTTGTCCCTTGAAGCCACCGCGTAAATTACAATTTTCAATGCAGGAAGATGTAGTAAGAATAATGGAAACATTACAAAATGCCTGATCGGAATCACGAACAGGGTTGAAATGTGCATTCCAAGTAAATAAAAAGGGTTGTTATTAAATTTCCACGATTCATAGTTTGCGATTATAATTGAAAACGGTCGAGTGAATCTATTAGGGAATTTTGTGTTGAAAAATTGTATGATAGTCTCATTAAATACAATGTACTGTAGTGAAGTACTCGTGTATTGAATGTCTGATAAAGAAAGATCCAATTTATAAAAGTACACCTTGTAGTTTTCTGGTGATTCAGACAAAGTTTCTAGAAATGAATGTAAGCTTTGCTGAATAGCCCCGTTTTTATGTTTTTCCACAGTAGAACCTTTACAATCGATAATAAAAAGCAGTAAGTGGAAAAACAACAACTAACAATATCTTAAATTGAGGATTTTTCAGAATTTCCCAAAACTCTTTCCCACAACAAAAGCAAAAAGCGTTTCAACTGAAGATTGGTTTGGTCTTTCGAGGTTATCCGTTATTTTGCCAAGTTCACTTGCGCTGCTTCAAGCTAATTTTTAACTACTACCAAATATACTAGACAACTGAGCAATCCCAGTTTACATTTTAACATGAATTAACCTAAGGGATATTGTGGAACGTGTACTTATCAAACACTTTACCTTTTTAAACAAAGCAGAACATAAAATGCTCAATAAAAAGATGTTCTATGTGTTAACAGACTTTTACGGGAATTATAGTTTAAAACTATATTTATCGGGAAAACATTTAATATAGCACTCAGTTTTGGCGATTACATGACGAGATTATGTGCTTCTTAAGGTAAGCCTTGAAAATAATTTGCCTCAAACTGTCAACCGCATCTGCCGACAGTCCTGCAATCCGTCTACGCGAGTTTAAAAAACATTAGAAATTTCTTCTTTAATGAATTGGTTGCAGATTGCAGTCTACTTTGCTAACAAATTTTTTATAAAGTTTGAAGTCTTGAAAATTATTAAAATCTGAAATGTTAAATTTGATATGGTCAATAACGTGGGTTTAAAAATTTTAATGTTTATATCTCGAGTTGAAACAGTTGGAACTCATCTAGTGTACGAAAACTAAGCATTTCGAGAAAGACTGCAAAGAGCTCAAGGCAGACTACAGTAAGTTATATACTGAACGACGCAGAAACACGTTTGTTGCAAGCAATATTAAAGGTATTACTGGTTGTTATTTTACTGCTACCCGCAATGTAAAAATGTCGCTGAATTGTTTATGGGAAAAAATCACGTGCTGGTTTACATTTGCGTTAGACGACCAACCTTATCTTTATCTCAAGCAGCAATACGTGAAAAGTAACCACGGCGCAGAAAGCTTACAGCACTTCTTATTTCCTGATGAGGAAATAATTAACAAACGGGTAGACCACCAGACAGGAAGTTCATTAGGAAATGGACTATACTTTTGCGTAAGTACAGAATACCTTTTAAGCTTTTATAAGTAGCATGGGTTGGAAAAAATGGAGAAACCCATAAGCTTTACATAAATTAACGAAATGCTTTCACCGTGTTATGCATCGATATTCTACTCTTGCATCTACAAAAGGATATGGAAAGTTTTTCGTTTAATTTTTTTCGCTTTCTGGTTCCATGTAGACGGCGAAGATTTAGCGGATTTCCAAAAAATCATTTGTGGATTCATTTAGTGGAGTGATCCCAGTCTGCTTCCATCTGAAATCTTATTAGTTTTAACTACACAAAAAATCGTTTATATTTTATACGGTTAAATAGAACTGGTATTCGTTGTAGTCTAATCTGTTCAAACGCATGTATCTGAAGAACTGTAGTCTCTTTATAATATGACTTGTATTTTTCTGAATTGCGACGGAATTTGAGGTCTCGACACAAAATCCGATATCACCTACCTTTGATATGTTGACAGTAAACTATTATATTTGAGTTACAAACTGTTTTAGTGTTAATAAAGGTGGCATTTTATTAAAATATTTTTCTTCTTGGCTTCTAAGCAACAACCATTTATGCTGACTCTTAGCATGTGAAGTAAATTATCTCGAGTTGGAACACTTGGAACTCAAACACTCAGCGTACACATGTTTCCAGAAAGATTCGAATAGTTCCTAGCGGCAAGTTTTATTTGAATTTCGTAGAAACACATGAGTATGTAGCATTGCAACAGGGATTATGGGCTGCTGTTCCACTGCGACCCGCTATATGGTTAAAAGCCGGCTAAATAATTAATTTATGAAAGAGTTGACGCACAAGCTTACTTTCGTTTTAGACCAGAAAATATATGCAAAGGCAAACTTTGAGTAGTAACCACAGCCACCAAATCTGAAAGCACGCTTTTATTTTATTACAATAGATATTTGGCGTGGGTAGACCACCTGACGAGTACTTAATTAGGAAATGGATTATCCTTTTGCATAAGAACAGAAAACCTTGCATAAGCTGCACTGTTTGAAAAGGAATGGAGCAATCAATTAGCTTTATGTAAATTGACAAAATGAGTTGGCCATGCGACCTGCTACGATATTCGAAACGACAACGAAATGATAGAGAGGATATGGAAACATGATTAGCGAGGGTTTTGGGGGAGAATCCTTGTCGTTAATCATCCGCTTGTGTCGCAGAATTTTGAAAGGGTTGCTGCAGATATTTTGTGCAATCTACATTCAAATAGGAAGATCGTGTGATCAGACAAAGGTTTTAACGTTTTTGCTTTCAACTTAATCATTAAATCAAGTAATTTTATTATTAAATTAGCTTATTTCTCAGCTCAAGATGGATTGGAAGGCTATTCCTTATAAAACAACCATCTGTAATTAACTTTCCATTACGGATAATAACACGATAGTTAAACGTAAAAGCGTGCATCAGCAAAAAAACAAGCCGAACTTCAACACAGCTTAAATATAATATGCTTTTATGTTTTCGTGTCAAAGAAATGTGTCAAAATAAGTGTGAAAAAAATAATTAAGTGACATAAATTATGGTATAAAAATTAGAAAGAAAGCTTACCGTAAATTCGCAATTAGACGCCCTCCCCCAATTACTGGCCTCCCACAAATAGACGCCCCGGCGTCTACGAGCTAAAAAGTCGACGAATGCTCATAGAAGCCCCCCTCAATTACTCGCCTCCC
>JAQIXX010007276.1:0-11062 GCA_034700605.1 Willowsia nigromaculata | reverse complement strand
CTCCAGTGGCTCTTATCTGCGATAACAACGCTTCCTCCTCGTGCTCCTCAGCTCGCAAGGTAAAGAGTACGGAGGAGGTGGTATGTAGCTCACACAACAGTAGAAGCCCAAAAGTTGGAGTGGTTGGGGCAACATGATCCTTCCTCCACACTTAAAAAAGGAACGGTTTTTTGACAGAAGATATTAATTGAAATTGATTTGTGATCCAGAGATTTTTATAAACCATGAAATACCTTAAGCAAGATTCAATTAAAGTTGATTCATAAATGATTTGATATAAGATTAGATTACATGCTTTAAAGTACACAGCGGAGTCCGAACCAACGTTAAAGACCTGTATCAAATAATATATAGTATTGTTTGTCCAGAAGGGAAATAATGTAAATTTATATAAACGCTTGAAATTGCCGTCAATGAGTGTAGTATCAGGCACAAAAAATAATTAGCATTTGGAAATAAAAATATTTACACTATATGTCAATGTTTTCTGAACGGGCGGAGCTTTTAAACTTCAATTTACACATTGAAAATATTTTAAAATGCTAACACAATATATTTGGTTGATTCGGATTTTTACGAAACCCTTAGTAATGATTCAGGTATTTGTGAAAACCATGGAGATACTAATCATATAGAGAAAGAAATACAGCGGTGGAGGTATTTTATTTTTTAGACTTGTTTACTCGGAACAATTGTTACCATACAAGTCTTTGTCATTCTTCCTCCATGCAAAATTAGTAATTTTGGAAATTTTCACTTGCACAAGAGTGGCAATCCAATGTTGTGGCAAAGGTAATCTTTATCATGGATACAACTGTTCCGAGTGAATAAGTTAACGAGAAAGTTATTGCATCCCTTGATTTTTATTTTTTTCCTATTAAAAGGAAACATCTTTATATGGTAGATCGATGGGGAAAACCTTTTAAAAACTTGAAGAAGAATACACAGAATTTGACCCACGTAAAAATATAACACAAACTTGAGATGCTTATAATGATGTACGGCTCCTTCGTACATCATCATATCTATTGCTATAGATATGACTCATGATTACCTATGTGTGTTCATGATGTTGCCTTATTGTCAGAGTAAATACGGTAACAGCCGATCACCAGCTTAGACACATATTAGTTCGCAAATTAGCTCTCTGATTGCTACGCTACGCTCGCCCTATACAATATACTTAATACTTGCTCTTATATACTTACAGGTATGCGACTCTATTGAGATTTTGGCAAGATTTTGGAAAAAAAATAAATATTACCGTTATTTTGGTCTATTATTGAAAAACTTAGGAGAGAATATTTAAGAAAAATTCTGAGCCTTTTTCGTTTCTCAGAATTTTTTAATTCTCTCCTTCGCCAGGGGGGGGGGTCTCGAGCGCTGGCTGCCCCCTCTCCCTGCGCTGGGGACCCCAGAACATGTGAAGCCAATCTTTACTTTAGAGAGCCGAACAATCGAGCGTTTAAGTGCGTTGGGTACATCTAGAAGCAATAACTACCAAGTAAATCTAGTTGGAACTTTGGCTTTGTGGAGAAGGAGGGCCTATACAACCAATAACGCGCAATAATGGTCATAACATGATATCATAATAATATATCATAAATCAATTTGTACATTAAAATTTATTTCATACTCATTTATTCGCTTGAAAAGGGGAGGCTTGGATTACGAGCAGGGCCCATCCGTCAATGCTGTCAAGTGGCTATCAAAAGCCAGGGCGCACACCCATTTGGGGCGCCCTGGTGAGCAGAAAGAATCAAATCAGATATCTAAAAATATGAGAAAGTGAGATCGTTCTCTTTACTGAACGGTTATTAATAAACCCTTTATTGTTTCTTATTTACACTTTTCAGAAAAAAAGTAGAAAAGTCGATATCTGAAATCTCATAATTACTGTTGTTCAATGAGTAATATACCTAAAAGACAACCCAGCTCTTACCTGTAATCATTAAAAAGAGATGTACTTTCTGCATGCTCAATAGAAAGAGTATTTTAAATTTGTACTCCCTCCCATTTGAAATACATACATTGAGTTTTGATTTTCAAGAAAATTGAATTCTTGCAATTAAACAATCCTATTCCTAATGAGTATGCAAATAGTACATTTTTAACATTGTTTTTTTATTAGTACTGGGACTTCTGGGATTGTTCCAAAATATTTTAGTGTTGCAACAAAGTGAATCTACCAGTGATAAATACGCACTAAATGGTTTGGGGGCGCTCACATCTTTATGTAGCCAGGCGCCAGAATATCCATGATGGGCCCTGATTACGAGCACATATGAGGCACACTGAGAAAACAAACTGCAAACTGAAATATTTTTTGATATCTGAAATTGTGCAGAAAATCTCATGCGCTTGTGTTTTTATATGTACAGTAAAGCAAAGCGAGACGGAGCTCGATGAAAATAAAAATGGTAGTTAGAAATGTTTTATTAGTAACTTTCATTGATCAATGACGGCTTAGTTATAACATATATTTTCATTATCTGCATCATGATACTTCTGCTCAACCTTTGCATATTCTACTAGCGTGCCATCATAATTTTTCCAACCGATTTTTCATGGCTTTGATGATCTTTTTCATGAGTTCGTAACAACATAAAATTTCAGTCACATCATTAATTCGCCGAGTTAATAAATGTGATTTAATTATTATTCTGTTTTACAGGCAGCTGTCAAAAGTGTTGTTATGACCGATTTCTTTGCACGTCGACGTCAGACAAGAATATGAGGTGTTGCCTGTAAAAAATTTTCAATCATTCAAGTGATTCAAATGATGATAAATGAATTTTGCACTCTTCCCATCAATCCACTTTCAATACATAATATTCATGCGTTGTAATACGTACTGTTTGTTCATATAATTACAATGGGTTATAAAGAATAGAAAATACTATTCCCAAATTTATAGCGGCTAATAAAAAAACCATATAACCAAATGATAGAATTGACGTGAAACTTTGATTCCTCGCCCAATGGGTGGAAAATTGTATGGAGGAAGAAAATGGGTTTGAATTGTAGCCATACTTGATGGATAAATAATTCCAAAGAGAATTAAGAAATTTTTTTCTATTTTATGCACTAACTCTCTACCGATATGTGTCACAAAGTGCATCCATTCAAAAATGAATCAGACAAGCTGGCAGGCCGGCAATTACCTTTTCATTCCAATAGCATGGGAATGAAAGGCAAATTTTAGCATCATTCATCTCTGCGTAAATATTTATTTATTTATAAATGACAAAAAATTGACTACCCAAAAATTAGCCGTAACTTAACACAAATGAGTTTTAGTGCACCAGTAGAATCGTAAATCCCCCATAGCTTAATTAACCTAACAAGGGAGGTTCACCAGCAGTATCACGAGTTTTGAAGGGAAATGTACAAAAATCTATAAACTTGAGTATGGAGAATAAAATGCAATTGTCAATTTGCCCGAATGGCGTAATCTGTGCGTACCGGAATTGCTTGAAAGCGGACGCCTGGTCCCGGTGTCGGGACGCTTGACGCAGCGTCTGAAGTGATAAGTGGAAGGTCAAAAACCGAATGTATAGCACGCGTCACCGGGGCCATGCGCAAACTTTCAAAAACTCCTGTATTCACAGATTATCCCGTTCGGGAAAATTTAAAAACTGTATATTATTCTCCAACTTCAAATCTATAAATTTGTGTACGTTTCCCATCAAAACTCGTGATACAGCTGGTTAACCTCCCTTGTAAGTTTAAACTTTTTATTTGTTTTTAAGCATTCAATTTATTTAACCAGACGAAACCTGGCCAGTTGCAAAAAAATCAACTCTGATTATAATGGGTACCAAGAAAATTGGCAAGAAAGTCCTCCATGTCATAATGGGAATTTTACAAGTCATTTATTTGTATCTGGAAGCCTTATATCGACAGTTTGTCCCCCCTCCAATGAAACCAATTGATGGAGAGACAATTTTTGTGATTGGCGCTTGCGGTGGAATCGGAAAGGAACTTTGCCGATATATTGTTCAATCCGGGACTGATATCAAGCTGGTGATTTGGGATGTAAACCTTTCTTATCTTGAAAAACTATCTAAACAGCTCAACTCGATCGGCAAGCCAGGATTACAAGTGTATTCGTTCTCCGTTGACATTTCTACAAAGCAAAATATCAAAACTGGATGTCAGTAGGTAGCTAATATGCAGAAATTTTAATTTATATATCATGTTAAGCTTCCTTCAGAAATTTATAATTCTTTCCAAACATTAGGTCAAGGAGCAAGTAGGACCAGTTTCAATATTTTTTAACAATGCGGGCACTAATGCGGCAGGAATTTTTCTCCGTTGGACAGATGAAGATATCGAGAAAGTCTTCCAAGTCAATCTCATGAGCGAACTTTGGATAATTCGGGAGTTCCTCACAGAGATGGTTGAGAAGAATCACGGAAGAATAGTGAACATTTGCTCATTAGGGGGTCGTAAGCCTGCTTCACATGCACTTCCATACTATGCAAGCAAATTTGCAGTGAATGGATACACAGAGGCACTAAAATTGGAACTAGGACTGCCCTATTTCCAATATGATGGAATTCACGTGTCCACAGTTTACCCGTATTTCACACAGACGCCTCTCATTAAATCCTTGGCTTTAAATCCCGAACAACGAGGTATCTTGCCGAAAGCTTATCAACGCTTCCAGACACCTGAAGAGGTTGCGAAGAAAGCAGTGGATGGAATGCGACGGGAATACGAATATATTTATTGTCCATCAAGCATCCCTTTCTTCATACTACTAGAATAGTAAGCACTTTAAGATGACCAATTACTAGGGCTGTACCGAGCCTACCAAAAGCTCGACTCGACCGAGTCAAGCATTTGTTTCTTTTTCAAAAGCTCGGCCGAGCGGCTCGACCGAGCTGCTCGTTTCAGAAAAATTCTTTAAACCATTAAATGTAGCTGGAAATTCATGAGAAAATTTGAAATTTCGTAACTAATTCATTAAATTTACCCAAACATAACGTTTAATAATCTTAAAGCACCCCAATTATCTTCAATCTTATAAAAAATTCAATACTTTTTGTGTTATTTCCAAACTTTTATTGAATTCAGAAGAGTTTTTGTAGGCTCGGTAACTTGCAGAAACCCTAAGCTCGGTGCTCGGCCGAGCATTACAAAAAAGGCCAAACTCGGTTGAGCACCGAGCTTAAGCTCGGTGCTCGGTACAACCCTACCAATTACCATCTTTGTTAAAGATGAATTTAACAATTTTTTTTGCTTACAGCTTTTACCCAACGAAGTTAAGGACATATTGTGATCAACAAGCTCTAAACTAAATTTATTACATAACACAAACATTTATTGTCTATTTGATAATGCAAGAAAACCTCAAAATCTTATTACTCTACGTAAATGTGAACCATGATCTCAAAACATTTGCGCTGGTTCAAATTGCTAGTACTGTTGGTTGGTTGGTTGGTACCTGAATTGGGATTATAACAATAACAAATACAATAACAATGGGATAAATTTTCGCATTAGCAACGTGAACCTATGGTTTTGGAATGTATTTGAAAAAAATGAGCTAATGGTTTAGAATGTTTATTTTTGGATGCTACTGTGACGTCAAATTTTTGAAACTGGAAAATTTGATTATGCATTAGTTTCAAACTATTTTATGCAGGTTAATTTGTTACATTTCCAAGATTTTTAATTTGCATTGTACATTTTTGCACTCATTTATGAATTAACTTAAACGGTTTTATATTTGTTTAAAATTTACTTGTCATGTTAGCGTATTGAAGGAAAGAAATATTATCTAAATATGTAATACTAAAGTAATCACCACTATCACTATCCCTAGTTTATTTTTTACAAAAAAATCCTATAATAATATCACAACTCGTAATTAAGAATGAACCAATGATACTTTCATTTTGCATTTTAAGGTTGGGCTTTTTCACTTTTCAATTATGTGTAGACAAGTCTTGGGAACTAAACATGTCTAATCCGTACTTGCGACTGGTCTGAGACAGTCGTAAGTTTTAATCCGATTTTTGAGCATAAGCAAAATTTTGAAGTGTTACTCGATCACGGGATCGCATAACACAAGCTTAAGTCTGTCTTAAGTTGTTTATTAATCCAGAAAGATGATCTTCTGGATTAAGTAGCGTTACACGATCCGGATTAGCTTAACTCTGGTTTAAGTTAGGCTTAAACCTGGATTAAAAGTTACACGATTCTCCCCAATAAGCGTAAATGTGATAGCCTTTGGCACCTCCCTAGCTTTTAATACAACAAATTGGCGTCGCTTTGATGCTTTTGATGACACGTTTTATTAATATGGTTCACCATGTACTAATGAATGAAACTTAGCCGTGATGCACCTTTTATACACAGTGTTAAATATATTTATTCTAAATATTGACTATGTAAATTAAGATTTTCGCATGTAATGAAAAAGGTATTTCGCTATCGCAATATCGCTTTGAAATGGGTACTCAAATTTAAAGAATTTTATTGACACAATTTGAACCTGTATATCTCCGCATTTTTGCTTAAAAGCTTGTTATGACTTTATAAAGCAATTAGCAACAAATAAAAGTTTATTTGTAATTGTTCTTCTCACAATAAAATTTTACTATACAAATGAAATTTAATAGCCATATTGTATGAATAAGTGCCATAAATAATTTTTGGCTGTCAGCCAACAGATTTTTGGTGGAGGACTATATAAAGTGTAAACTGCTCTACAACGCTCTGGTGTAGTTTCTCAATGAAATTTCTTTCTTCCATGACTTTTCCAATTAAAATAAGACTTAAGAATTCAATCCATTACATCCATACATCTAACTCCTCGTATTTTTATGAAAATAATGAATTTTAGATCTACATCTTGTATCGTGTAGTGGCAGAATCAATTGCCTTTTTTATGTATGAAGGGCTCTGTCGCGAATTGGGAATAAATAAAAATCAATTATTAGTTCTCCACAATTAAATTTCAATACATAGCTTCATACAACTTTTCAGTTATATGCTAAAAATTTTCAATAGTGCCTGATTGACCGTTATAGTCCTGTGTCAGATTAGATATATGAATTTTTCTTCCGAAGGCAAATGATATTAGTTTAGATATACATACAATTTAGTTTGGTTCAATGTTCAAACAAATTCTTTTGCAACAAAGGATACATAATATGTGTGGTATATATGCTTGTGTGCGCTATTATAGATTCATAGATTATAAAAAATACAACGATGTTGAATACTGACAGTTATTTAGATAAATTGACCATAAAATTCTAATGCTAAAATAAATATATACTAAACAGCGTAAGGCTAGCAGAGAAACCAGACTTCTAAAAATGTTAGTTTTCAAGTAGATACCTACTAAAATTAAGTAAATTGTTTTATTCTATATTTGGATTAAATAATAATGCCAGTAATGCTCATTATACCTTCAAATCGGGTTCGAGATGCTTGTAAACATTTTAGTATTTTAAAATCTCTAGCTTAATTCAGTGATCAGAAAAATGCAAAACAGTTTGGAGTCCAGAATACTACATAGTTAAGTTATTGAGTACGTGACATATTGAATGTTTCAATGGAATTATTTTAAGGGAAAAAAAATCATTTCAATTATCATAGTAAGTTATTAAGATTACTTCAAAGTATCATACGTCACTCATTGCACCTATTATCACCCTTACATGATATTGACTGCAATTAAATATGAAAACATGTAACTTAAGCGACAAAGATAGTATAACAATTATTTTCAGTGCATTTACACAAATTTTTACAAGAACATATGACTTAAGACTGAAACAACAAAAACTAAATAGAAACACAAATCGATGGAAAGTGCTTCTGTAGGTTAGAATTTCGCATTAGTAAAAAATTTCTTAAGGAAACAAATGAACTCTTAAAACTGCAAATACTCCAAATAGAGCGATTCATAATGCGCGGATGCCTGTTTATAAAACTTTTCACTTTCCAAACATCTATTTCTCAAGTCTATGAATGCTATGGCTACTCAAAAAAGTTTTAAGGCTATAAAAGCATACCACAAATTACAAACCTTGAGGGTATAACCCTTCGTGTAAGTTGTCCCATATCCTCGGTGAACGCAATTATTCGTAAAGATATTGACTCAAATTGGAATCTTTACAATGGCGCTTTCAAATTTGCTATCGAACTATTAACTCAAAAGTACAATTTTCCGTGAGAATTTTACCTGCTCCAGCTTTTGGTTTCCAGAATCTCACAACTGGTCGATGGGAAGGAACAGTTGCTACTCTTGTCACAAATGAGTCGGATATGGGACTAACAATTTCTAGAAATTATGATCGAAATCGATTGATCACCTACTCTGCTTCGCTTACACATGTTTGGTTAACATTTACTAGTGGAAAAGCTCGCCCAAAATTTACATGGACATCGATATATAGACCTCTGGACAGTGCAGTCTGGTACACAACATTCTGCTGCATTCTCATCTTCTATTTTTGCCTCTGGTTTCTCCTCAAGAAACCAGCAACAAATAATGTATTTCAAATTGCTGGCTATCTATTTGCAACAATGCTGGAGCAACAGTGGAAACCCAAATGGACAGTGAACTGTCGGAAAACTCAATTGATTTCTTCAATTTATGGCTCTTGTTTTGCTTGCTAATCTCAACATGTTACAAGTCAAAACTAGTAGTGCTGTTACGATATCCGATTTTACAAGAGCCGCTCAAGACGTTTGCCGATATTGCAAACTCTCCAGAAAGCGACTATACTGTAACGCTACAAAGTAGAGGCGGGGCTGAGTATTCATTATTTCAGAAAACATCAAATCCAATGCTTCGATCCATTTCAAGAAGACTGAAGGAGGAAGCAGATTGGCTTAAGTGCATGAAGCCGGGTATGTGGAATACACATGAGATCTGTATTATGTGGAAGCAAGTTGCAGATTATGTTTACAATCAGGAATTTGGAGATCGCAGGGTATATGGTAGAAACATGCTATTTAGAAGCAAAGATATAATTAAATTTCTCATTCAAACTTTTGCATTCCCAAAGAATTCTAAAATTGCTAGTGTGTTTGATAACTCAATAAATAACTTTGTGTCAATGGGTTTGACACAACAATGGAAAAGAATGAGTCATCAGATCGTAAGGGCAGATGCATCTATGGAAAGGAAGACAAAACGTAAAGTTAGAGTATGAGCTAGGAAATTTTTTACACAGAATGGCAGGCAATATCTGAGAAACAGAAACTTAAAAGGTATTTATTACATCTACTGTATTTGCTCTTTTATAAGTTTCGTTGTCTGTTTAGTTGAAGTTTTAACAAAAATCCTTTGGACAAAATTATATTGGAGAATGAGGTATAACTATTATTTTTTTATCTAAACTAAATGCGTAAAAATGAACGTAGCTTTACTAGATTTTTGTCATCTATTCGTCACAAAAATTGGCAATTGCGTTTTTTCTATCTCGCTGCAATAAACATTCTTGAGTGCTTTTGTTCTTTAGTCACTTAAAAATGCAGAAACTGTTTTGGTATTTCTAAAAGTTCATTTATCAACTCGTTTAAATCAATTATAACGGCAGAAACAAATTTACTTCTACTAGAGCTTCACTTTCATGTTTTCTCGAAGGTAGTATAAAACTGAATGGCTTAGATAATTTATTGGTTACGACTGTCTTACGGAACTTTGTGTGCTGAGTTTTGATTCAGTTTTGGAACCTGTAATTATACTATTAGAGTAATCAAATTAGAAAATTGCATTGTAAATTTCGATCACTGAATAAATACAACAATAAATGAAGTACAAAATCTTTAATGATCGTTTACCCGTTGTGGAATGAAATCTTTTATGCAAATACAATGCAAAACTTAAATCATATCGTATACCAAAAATTGATTCTTCTCGTTCGTTAAATATTGCTGATTGCTCATTTCCAAGTTGCACATAGGAATACAAAATATTGTTATTGTTTAAAGAGGCAAATTTACAAAACAATTAATAGTACGCTTACTCGAGAGAGCCTTTATTGCTTATCACTCAATTTAACCTGAATTTTAATTTTTATGGTAGGTACCAGTGTACCAATTAATGTTTCCTTCAAAACAGGCGATTGTTAATTCGAATTTTGTTTATTTGCAAACAGATGGTATCGTATGCTATGAGTATGGAAAATAGCAATGTATTTTTTTCTCCAAATACGAATGGCATCGTTACGGGCTTATTTTGAGACTTAATGCAATGCAATAACCAAACACTTCCATGGAGACCCGTGTTTCAGTATAGTACACTTTCCAACCCAGAAAAGAAGCACACCAAAAATATCTGGAAGCAAAAGCTGTATTCAGGAGGAACTTCGTTTTAATTCGGATCCTCCAGTTGAATATTCAACATGCACCTTGGCTTATTGTTAACAGTAGTCCCATTTGTCAGGGAGTCCACTCTCATCAATTTGGGGGTAGGTTTCCATCACCCACTGTCTGTTCATACATTTCACCAAAACTTGCTTCAACACCCATGTTTTCTGGAAGTATGAGCAATCTTACCTTCGTCATGATCAAATAAATCGTGGTAAACACGAGGGAGAAACGTAGATGAATCGGTTCATTTAAGTGACGAACTCTGACCAAAGGAAGTCAAGTGACGAAGTTTGACAAAAGCGGTGAAAATAGTAACCACACCTGACGTTTGACTCCTTGACCTCTGACCCCTTTGACCAAAAAATCATTAGGGGTCTTTCCCTTGCCCTTAGGAACCTACACACTAAATTTGGTTTAAATCGGTCAAGCGGTTCTTGAGATTTGACCCCGTGACCTTTGACCCAGTTGACCTACCAATTTGAAAATCAATAGAGGTCTTCCCTTTGACGTAAGGAACTTGCATACCAAATTTCGTCCAAATCGGTCGAGCGGTTCTCGGGATAGATATTTGACCCCGTGACCTTTGACCCCGTTGACCTACCGACCCCACAATCGATAGGGGTCTTCCCCTTGACCTAAGGAACTTGCATACCAAATTTGGTCTAAATCGGTCAAGCGGTTCTAGAGATATCGTGCGGACAGACAGACGGACAGACAG
>JAQIXX010007275.1:0-11063 GCA_034700605.1 Willowsia nigromaculata | reverse complement strand
GTTTGTACTTTCCGAGATTTGCTATTCAATAGCTTATCTCTTAATTTGCCTACTTGACGTGTATCATGGGAGAGATTGCAAAAACCCTTCAATGTGGTTAGCCGGCTGGGCTCGTTTGATTATTCAAATGAGTTTCTTCTTCAGTTTCTGCCATTTGTAGTAGTCAAGATAGTTCTTCGCATTTTCAAGCAATTTTCATTCCTTTCCAATGTCTAGCTTCAATTGGTTCCTTGGTTCTATTAGCCAACCAAATACAGGATTTCAGCTGGTAAGAAATTCAGTGTGAACTTTGTAGAAAGGGTAGGCCTACGGAATACATCTACTTCAAAGGTACCGGGGAACGACCAGCAGAGTTTAAACAATAGCTATCCCCTGCTTTTCTGATAAACATTGTTGAGTAATATCATCAGGTATAGAAAAAATTGAAATTCATTTAAAAAATTTGAAAAATCCTAATCTGAGGCTACTGGAGCATCAAAAACTACGTAGAGTTTCTTTTAATTTTTAAGGGTAAATTATTTCTCGTTTAAGGACTTTAAATGTCAAAAACGCGTTCCACCTGGATTTGCTAGAAATCCTTAAATTTCAATGCACAGGCTTGAATTTATCAAAACTTGTTACAACTAATTAGTCTACTAACTTTCAGAGATAAATGTTATCTTTCTTACCTGAACTTCACAGAATTGCTTTAGATTCTTGGGTAGACGTTTAACTAATGCAAAATTTTCTATCTATAGTCCTTCCACTGACAATTTGCATAAGCAATACGAAATTATGCAGCTCTAAAATAATTACAATTCATCATAAACTAAGATTTTTGTGAAAATTATAATTGAATAGAAATGTAAGTATCTATAGTTCCATTTTTATTTTAGTATACGAAAATTCATTGTCTTACATTTGCAGTGTCCTTCGCTTCATTTTTTAAATGTTTTAATAACAGCCTCAATTTTTAAAAATAATTTTTAATTTAACAACTTTTTTCTCAGTTATTCAGAGGAGTAAATCAATTTCCCGAATGTGATTCTTGCAGGATGACAATAGTGTCCGAGGTCGTATTTAATGGCTACTTTTCTACATTTTGCCTTGAGATTATTTGCCCATAAATGTCTGCAAACTACTTCCGGAGCATACAGCGGCTCCACAAAAAATAAAAAAATTCATCTCTTTATGATTCTAACTGAATAAACATGTTCTGATTCCTGTTGAAATTTATTTTACAACTTGTCGAAGAAAAAAGGTTTCTCACCTTTAGATTCCTATGCATATCATAAAATAACATACATCACGTGAAATTTTTTTTAACTGATGAAACAAACCATAATTGGTTTTCCTCATTACTCAATTAATTAAGTCTCAAGAAGGCTTTTAGTAGCCACTATCTTGATTTTATTTATTCTTTGCCATTAGCACTTTCTCATAAAACAACTAAAGTAGACTACACACTCCAATATGTAGTTTTATTTGTACACATTGTTCAATTCAAAGAAATGTTCTTCGAAAGGTTTCCTACAAATTTAAACAATTTTCTGGTTTTTGTAAATTTCGGGTCGCTTAATCAAATCTCAGTTGATATATCCCGTGTTTACTTGAATAACCTTAACCTTTATATACCAATCGCTTCTTTAATGATTACATTTATTCCGAAACACGTACATACAACACTAAATTATTCTGCTTCATTTATTCCTGTTGTCCGATGGAAAGTTCTCTATACGAAACCACCTGAGCCATTTTCGATCTCCCAAATTTCTTATAATTTTTGGTGACACTTCTTGTATATATTTTTGCACATGAATTTTGTGTAAATTAGAATACAAATGTGTGAATTGGGAATTAATTCCCTACCATCAAACCACAAACCCACATCATATTGAAGGAATTGAAAATAGAAATAGTCGAAAAATGCTGAGTGTTAACCTTGCTTGCTATAAATATTCAATATGTCTAGGCTCACTGAAAAGCCAGATGACTAGATGTTCATTGTAGATAATGCAGTCGATTGGTTTGCAGAATTCATCAATGTTTAATTAGGTTTTTGAGATATCGGTAGATGTTTTGAGCATTGTCTCCTGAGCCAATGACATTATATTTTTGTTTTATCCTAAGGTTCAAAATAGACTTTACCATCCAACAACGGAGTTGAAAATACAGTTGAGTAATTCTAAGACATCGTTCTCTAAAACGCTCAATGTTAATATGAAATATTTTCTAATGTTTTAAAATTTTCGGCAAGCTTCGTCACGCTTTTTTGCCCTTGAAGTTTGGAGTTGCTTACACAGCAACAACTCTATTTGCAACTATTTGACATATATTGAGCGTTATATAACTTCTACTAATTTCAAGATTTTCTATATCTCAACGTGGATTCATGGAGCTGGCAGCCATCTAAAATCCCTTGTCAAGGCAAACACGTTAACTCCAGCGCTGCCACGTAGGCTTCCAATTCTCACTTTGTTCTCCTGGCTTTAACTTAAGGAAATCGAAGGACGATAGTCTTTTCGAATGTGTATTCCAAATGCTTTTGAAATGATTTCATTAGTCGGGGGAATTCAAAAACGCACATTACTTATTTTGTCCTGGTTGTTTCACTCTTTCCAGGTGGGCAGGGAGGTCACCCAGCACGGCCAGCTGTTGGAGAGGACTTCAGTAAGTTTTACTGCCCCAAATTCGTGCTGACCCATATAAACACAGTTTGATTAAGTATTGCAAGAAAGTTCACTGGTAGTTGAAATACAGTAGGAAAAATTCGGGATTCATTTCCTGTCCTCAAAGCCACATAATATTGTTCGGATTTCGATTTTGTAAGTATAAGGAGCAAGCGTAAACGCTGTAAATATAATTATTCAATGGTTCAACACTCCCGGTCCGTAAAGTTGTTTAAATGAGGGTGTACAACCAATGTACTATAAGGAATAAAAGATGTATCATTTCCAAAAATAATAGATTGAACAACATATCCTCTTACATTCAATCTTCTTTCTGCAATCCCAAATGGTTTTCTGCGTACAGAATAAAAGTAAGCTATTCTGGATGTTCATCTTTTCCATTTCGTCCTCCTTCTTTCCAAAATTTTTTAATCTTAATCCTTAATTCAATTGTTGATCAAACCAATTCCAATCTATTTTTAGCCCTTTAAAGTACATCTGTTTGAGGATGTTAAGGAATGTGGAATCTTAATTCTCAGTTTTCCGTTTAGAAGGGGAGCTTGTCATTTGGATGTCATGGTGATGGAGGAAATCTCCACCTTTCAACTGTCAGAAAAGTTTTTGAAATATTTTCATCGTTGAATTCTTATTTTGCAAAAACCAAGAGCTGTCTACATGATCTAACACAGAGATGTTTTGTGTTTGGCTAATTGATTTAAGGAAATCTTCTTAGAATCGCGTACAATGAAAGGCCATTTTCTAATTTATTTCATAATTTTAGCCGCGCTTAGACATGCCTGTCATCCTCATTGTCAACATTCCAAAATCACTTGTCAAAGTAGGGGAGAGGTAAATCTCAATTATCTGAGGAGATCAAATGACTCTCCGCTTATGATGCAAAATTGGGTCCGTTGAGACCTGGAAGAGTATACTAAACCGCTGAGTCCTTAAATAGCTGAAAAGGCTTTACTTCTTGCGACATTAGCTTTCAATCGCAATCTCCACTTTCCCCTTTTGGCCCAAACTTAAGAAAATGAAAAGCCAATAGAATTTCCCAAATGACCTAATGTGTCTTCCAAGTGCTAGTGGAACGATTATATTGGCCAGGGGATCCAAATACTTACCATCTAATTTAGCTACTTCATTGTTAAGTTTCTCAGATAGACAATTTGCTCATCTCCACGAAACGACTCTACGAATTCATATTAACAACTATGTTAAAGGTCCCTGTACTGCCCATAACAAATATGTAGTGGTGTCTAATAATATATAACAATGGGTTAATGTATTTGCTCTAGTCATTCTATAGTTGTAGTAGGTTGGCTGACGGTGAATGAAGTATCATTCGAAATCAGAAATGAATCAAAATTCATTTTACTGCGCTTTCATAATTATCTTGAGAGGGAGATACAAAAGGTTAAGGAAAAGCAGGTTTCTTATGACCTTTACTATAAAACATACAATGGAACCAATTTTAACAAATTAGCTAATTAAATCTTACTTTCGTTTCAATCAAATTATTGGCTAGCTGTATACTTGTTGGAATTGACCCTACAAAGAGTTATTTATTATCGTTAAGTCTTTTCCTATCTCAATACTTATTGAATACATGTTGAACTGATCATCTAACTTACCCGAGAGTGACACAGATATTTAAGATTTATTAGAAAACAAATGACTGAGACAACTTTTTTTGTATTTATGCTGTGTCGGTGGTGACCTATTGAATATGTAAGTAATACGAAATTATTGAGCTCTGAAGCAATGTGAATGAATGAGGAACGAAGATTTATGTTCAAATTATAATTGGTTGGACAGATAGACATGTAGATCAGCAGTTTATTAATAAATCAATTTATTTTTTAGTGAACGAAAGTCCAGAATTTTGTCTCTTTTGTGTCATATTCGTTTAACAGTTCATTTTATTGATACAATTAAAAATAATGGGTTGGGTAAGGTTTGCGAGCTTATTATTTTTTTGTAATATATTTTTTTAATTATTTAAATTAAAGGAGACTAGCAAAATCAAAGTTGACGTTACTGAGCGAAAACAAAGAAAGTGGCATGTATTTGGAATGCTTACAAAATTTATCGCCAAATTATTAAAACTTACAATAATGGCTGATTAAATTATATATTTTCCCCAGAGTTTTTCAGAAATTTCCATAAATTTATACAAAATGCTACATGTCATTCTTCAAACCAAGAAACATAGTTTTGAATGAAACGAATGAATGATGCACTGAAAAGAACCTCAAGCCTCTACACCCAAAAGCCACTGGTAATATTTCATAATTGGGTACATCGTATCACATCCAAATTGTGAAAGTATCCACGAGGAATCTCCGGTGATATCCAAGTTGACTTTACTTAGCGAAAACAATGAGGTGAGAAGTTTCGTGGATTTGGAATGTTTACGTATATAACTTAATGCCTAAATTATTCAAACTTGTCGTTATTGCTGAATTTATCAATGAGGTTTCTACATATTATCCAAAATCAAGGATTTCTGTAGATCAGCCCATCTATACTGCATTTGAGGTTTAAATTTTTGTCTCAACACAAATCGCATTTTCGTTTTTTAAACACACTGCTTTTTATCTATCTCGCTTGCGCTATTGTATCATTTAAAAAATTTCTGACTTCAGAACTATGTTACGATTTGTGAAATAGACTGAACGGGCATTTTAAAATATTTTCATGTAGGACATTTAATGGTACAATGTATTAAAGACAAATTATAAACCGTCGTTTTTCCTGCACATGTAAATCGTCTGAGATTTGAGAGCGTTTTGAACACTACATATCCGTTTAAGGACCGAAAAGACGTTGATTCCAGTGATATCAGCTTCCAGTTTCTACTTTCTTCCATCGACACATTCTCTAACGTCATATTTCTTTAAAATTGCCTATTACAGAATTGTGACCAATTTTTTTAGGCCAACGTCTCTTATCGCAAATCGAACATCTCTAATTCCATGTCCATGATCACTTAATTTCAAATACTACCTGTAGCCGGATGAACCAAAAGCCCACACTCCGAAATCGGGCTCAGCTTTTCACTGTTTTTCAGTTGTAGTTTCAGTTTCACTTCATGGTTTTCAGTTGAACATTTTTTTCATCTGCACGAAAAAATTTATAGTGACCTGTGCTTACATTTTTAAATTAAAATTTTCAGATGAATTTAGTACAAGATAAAATACAATACGGCGAATTCGAGATTAATTCTCTATCCTCAAATCGCAAACATAATACATTGTTGAGGATTGTTGTCATGACGCATGGACAAATTGTAGATTGTTGGCGCTACTCACTATACTTTTTCAAATTAATCGGTTGATAACGAGGTTAGATTCCTTTATTCGTTCTCCTGAAGCCAGAGTAGGATTCCTCCTGTAGTTTTGGGATGGATTTCTTCATCATGCAAACAATAATTGTGAGTAACAGGAGTGGATCTTGACTGATTTATTAATTGATCATTTGTCATCATTCATACATCATCATGAATGTCATTACATTTAGGAGTAATTTCATGAACACATTCATATAGGTATCATGCATAACTTAAATATTTTATGCTCACATATACACATAATATCATGCATGTACAGCAACACGAGAGAATCTCACGCATTCCTTCCCTACGGAGTGCGTAGCAAAACCGCAAGTTTTGCGAAGCACTGAAAAAATCGCCTACAAAATTTGTTTCAAAATCATCAGAATCCTTTTTTCAGATGTGTTACATAAGATTTGACTTGAAAGAAAGTTATTAAAAATATTTCTAGTTACTTCTATATTAATGCATACTATTCTGTTTATAAGCGTAAAATTTTTCTAGGAAAACCATAGTAGTGTGTAAGGCTTGCACGAGATTCTCCTTACAATATAGATGTAACATACTAGGTAAAAATTGTTATATATTATTGTTATAATATTGAACGATTTAAAAACAAAAAGGTGAAGAAAATGCAGGATGTATAAATATATTTTTGACCCAATTACTTATAGAAAGTTTTGATCAATCACCCTTAACTTATTTTTCACAAAGCTTTTTTAAATACAATATTGACGCAAAACTTTATTTACCCCGCTTTCTTCCTAAATTATAGGTGCCTACAGAAATTGAACTTGAAATTTTTTTACCTATTGAATGGCAAAGGAATTTTACTGTTTACTGTTAACCTTGTTGAGTTTGTATATTTATGCGTAGCTGCTCAAATACAATCATCTCATAATCTTCATATAACTAGCTCATTGCTAAATATTAACAACATACTGAGTTGACCTATAATTATAATCTCATTTTGAAAAAATTCTGTGAATTGAGATTAATTCTTTATCTTAAAATCTGGAATTTTACATTTTCGGAATAAAGATTTTGTGATATATGATAGAACTGATAAATGCTGACGCTGCTGACGATAAAAATTAAATTTAAGAAATTGTTTTCCACTAAGATATGTTAATCTCCTGAAGGTGGTTGTTTTGTTATTAGAATGTACATACAAGTACAACAGGAATTAGGAGAAATTTGAAGATATGGTGACTAACTGTCTTCTTGGTCACTTGCAATTTCTCTTACCATAAATTTGCTGTGATTTTTTGTTTCTACTTGATGGTTTGAGCATTGTCTCCTGAGTCATTAGCGCTTTCTTTCATAGGCCAAAAGTAGACTAAAGTTGAAGTTTTCACATGCTGCAACTGTGAAATTTTTTGTTTGTGACTCATGAATACAAAGAGAGTTCCTCTATTCTCCCAAACGGAATAAATGGGTGCACTTGTGAAACTTCTAGTGTCAGCATTCCAGAATCGCTTATCAAAGTAGGAAGTTTGTTAAAGTCACAGATTACTGAAGAGGTCAAATGCAATTGTGTTTCCATAATAGGCGATGGGTATTCCAATTCTCAGCTGAATGCATACTTTGGCTGAGGACCCAAAGACCCACATTTGATCTAGCTGCTTCACTGTTCAGTGTTTGCAGATAAGAAAATTACTCATCTTAACGAAACGGCATCCCATTTTTCAGTACCCTTTTTTCCGGGTTTCGCACCCTTTTTTTACGTTTTTAGCTCCTTATGCAGAAAAATCAAAATTGGGGTGATAAAGCCGGAAAAAAGGGTGATAAACCCGGTGTTTAATAAATTGTATGTAAAATTACTAAAAAATGAGTTTATTCTCCACATCAGCAATGAGATAAGATGGTTTATATTCTTTGCATATAACTAGTTCTACACCTTTCACATCACCCATGTCATTTTGTACAACATCTTTTAAAACTTTGAACTGAAAAAATTCTGAGGAGACAATTTTTTTGAAAATTTAACGATAAACATTGAGACTGGCACTAGGTTACTTTGAATGATTTATTTACAACAAATGTACATTTTATCAAGGATGAGTCATCATGAAACAATTTGGCTCTAGAACAAATCGATTAGTTTTGGAATACCAAGTGATTAAATAGAGAGAATCTTAATTTTGCAATGATACAAAATCCATGTATAAAATCCAAGACAGTCTTCCAAGCTCGCATTATTCAATTGTTGAATCAAACATGAGATGTTGGGTGTGCATTTGGCGTCTGAAAACGATGGAATGAGTTTTAGTAACCGGTATCTTTACTGATTGGGATGATCTCTGAGTTGCTCCGGAAGTAATGGGGTCCTTCATTAGAAGCCGGGAGTTTTTAATTTCCACAAGTATGAGTGAATCGATACCAATTTCTTGGAAGTCTACACTGTCATTTATGATGTCAGCACAGTCATGTTAAAATTTGTTTAAATTTAATATAAATGCATTTTCGTTTTTAATTGCTCTCTATGTCTTTCATCTCGATGGCGCCTTGATGACTTCTACAAACTCTTCCTTCTTAAGACCCATCGGTCAATTGGTGGAATTGATGGTAGTGCCAGCCTTGCATAGTCACTTGTCAGATTGGAAGGAATAATAAAAGCAGATATTTAGGATTATTAACAACGCTAAATTCATCCTGCATAATGAAATCCGCTGAAATTTGGCATGGATTACTAATTCGTGGAGCCCTCGAAGAGAGAGCCTTATGCACTCGGATTCCAGTGAAATTAGCTTCTAACTACAATTCCTACTGGCGCAATTCCAATATTGAATACGAGACAAAGTGTTGACGCTGCTTTTAAAAAATATTTATTTTGTACAACATATTGTAAAGACATATAACATACTCCACATGTAATAAAATTAAGGATTAAAATGGAAATTCATTTTGACTAAAAGAAAGACTTGAAGAGAATAAAAAGCTGTGTTTACTTTTGAATCTGAGTCATTATTGTTTCTTCAAATGCCAAAAGTAGCCTAGTATTTTCAGAGTTTCTTGCAAATATTTTTTTTTTAAACTCAAGGCTTCATTACATTACGCTGTACTGTTTTCCGATTGGTGTTCTTCTACAAGACAATTTTCCTTATCAAGGCTTGTGGCTGAATTCTGGAAGCTTGTCGAGTCACAAGAAGAAGAAGAAGGAATTTCCAGTATATATTTGGTGTGCTTGATTAGTTATATTCAATGCTAATAAGGAAAACATCTTGATTTACTTGCCTGAGTTGATGTTTTTTTCAGCTTTCTAGTATGTAAACGTAACAAAAGTTCTTCAGTTTTTGCTACAGCTAAAAATGAGGTGTGGTTTTGCATGCATGTTATTTACAGCTAGGTCTTTTCCTTTATATTTGAAATGACGTCTTCAATTGAAACTAGAGCATCGATTCAAATTTTTCCTAATGAACTTACTCCAGTAATTCCTAACTAGGCTTGGAGTTTTCCATTTCAGTGCATGGTGTCACCTCAACTTTTCAGAGAAATTGTCAGATCGTTCATTCTCACAGCTTGATGTTTAAAAAACAATCTGAGCATCAACTTTCATATCAGTATTATTAATTTTTGAAACCAACACAAATATTTAAGATTTATTAAAAGACAAATAACAGCTACGCAATTTTGCACAACTATACGGTAATAACGATGACCAATTACAGAAAAAGTTTTACGAAACTATGCTGTTCTGAAACATATTGAATGAATGAGAAACGATGATAATTGTTAAAAACTATAATTGACTAGACATGTTGGTAGAGCCAGCAACTTTTCAATCTATTCAGTCACAATTTAATGGATGAAAATCCATTATTTACTTTCTTGTCCTACGATTCATTTTCAAAATGTTTGGATAACTGCCTTATTTCATACGAATAATTTTTTTAATCAATCAGAGGAGCAAATCAATATCCCGAATATCCTTCTTGCAAATCTGAAATCGACAGTATTTTCTTACGAGGTATTCAGTGGCTCTCTATATCACGTTTGCCAGGGATTAATTTGCTGTTGTGTATAAATATATGCAAATTTATGACATCAGGTGATACAGCCGCTTCACTAAAAATAAGGAAACTAATCTCCCTATAAATCTAACTTAATCCAAATTTACTGAATAAATGTCTTCTCCTCCTCTTGAAATTTTCTATACAATTTGCTGCAGAGATGATTTATATGAACTAGTTTTAGCTCTTTGTACAATATGAATTCTTGCGTTTTCCAAAACGATATGCAGTAGCACGATTCATAGCAACACAGCTTTCTAAACTGAACACAGCTGATAGCCTACGCTACAGAGTAAGTTGCCCAAAGCCAACTGCATATTGTTATGAAAAATCCATTTATAGTTATGTTAGTTTTTATGTGTTGAGACAAAGTGTTTGGTGTTGACGCTATCAAATATGATTATTTAACCCGATGAACCATGTATATCAGTAGACAAGGAAAAAAAAGCTACCTCTACCCTAATAAACATTTTCATACTGAAAAACGACTACGAAGAGAAAAATTGATCGAAGTAGGAACAAACAGTATCCTTTTGGAGACTCTTAAAATATCGAGACACCATTCCAACTGATAGCCTTTTACTGACAATCCCTGATTGTCAAGAAACTTATTTACCTTAATTTTAGGACTTTTTAAGCCCCAAAAAAGCATTGAAAAAAATGAAAAATTATTTGAGTCCTTAGCATTTTCTTCTAAGACCAAAAGTAGATTACATGCTCCAGCACGGATTTTTTCTTATAAATGATTTTCCTTCTTATAACTCGAGTATGATCTGATGTCAATTATTGTTTCCAATGACATTGGGGAATTGGCGCCCATTTCTTGAAAGTCTGTCATTAATGACGTCAGCCTAGCAAAATTTACACATTACTTTCAAAGAAATACCCATTCGTTCTACTAAATTCTCATATATCCTCTTACCTACACGGTGAGTAGATGCAATGACCCATCATTACACACTTTTTAACTATTATGCAGTATTAATCTATTAAAAATTCGTATTCGGATAAATAATTTTATGGGTTATCCTTTCAATGTATTTTAAAGTGATGAAAATCCTTATTTGT